>NEWO01000119.1:287585-308886 GCA_003013225.1 Phalaenopsis aphrodite
AATAAAAAACCACTCAGTCAGCGAGTTGCGGTCAGGCCCCCCTCGTGAGAAATCTAAGACAGTATGGGATTATAAACGTGATTTGTCGACTGAGTATCTTGTCATAGTGTGTCGGTCGACTCTGACCAAGCTATCATTCATTGGATGATTGGCCGGGATTATGTTCTCGTAGCCCGATACTTTGATTGTCAGACAATCATCCTAAGCAGCTTGATTGCTTTGAGCTTTGTGCAGATGGTTTTGGTGTATACAATGTCTCAAGAGAAAAACTAGGAATGGGAAAAGTGGGGGTTGAAGTGAATGAATTATAGAGAGAATGTTATATTATCTCTCTTCGATTATAAATGATTGTTCCGAGTAACAGCTCGCGATCCTTTGATCACGTATGACCTCTTAATGAACTTTCATTAATTTTTTCTCTTTTATAGAAGGGGTTTTTTATAGATCATGCTTGAGTAATGATTTTATTTTGTTCTTTAGGGATCTTTGACTATCTCACTGTGTCCTATTTGGACATGAGTAGCAAGCAATATTATCTATGGTGCATTTTTTCTTACGCAGCCACATTTTTTTTTTGTTTAGTTTATGTACCTTGTAGGTTCACGTCTCTATTAGTCAATTCGACCATGAATGAGTTCTCCAGAAGAGCTATTATGAGAGAGTTGTTTTGGGAGAACTCTTTTGAGTGAGTTGTGTTAGGAGAATTCTTTTGGGAGAGTTGTACTTGAAGAGCTCTCTATGTACCTTCTTTTTATTTTTGGACAAGTTGAGCTCCTCGATGAATTCAGTTGCTCTTTCAAGTGAGGTTAAATGTTCTCCTATACGGGTTCAACTCTTAAAAGAATTCAGCTATCCTTGATGAAATCAGCTATTTTCCTTGATGAGTTCAACTCCTGTTGAGTTTAGCTGTTTTCCTAAAAAACTAGCTCATGGACGAATTCAGGAGACCTTTTGGCGAACTCAGCTCCTTGGGGCTGTCTGGATGCGCGCTTGAACTTGTTTTAGGGGAGTTGGGCCTTTCATATACATGTATGAATAATCATTAGAAGTTTTTCAATCATCCCTGTGGGGTCCAATGACCTAAAAGGGCCATAATTTTATGGATCTGAAGGTACACATATTCTTTTAACACTAAGAATCACCAACTCGAAGTTGGCAAACACTAGTTGAAGGCATTGGCTATTTTTCAACAGTAAAGAATCGCCAACCCAAAGTTGGCAAACACCAATCGAAGGCATTAGCTATGATTGATTGATTTTACTATTGAAATTTATTGTTTCCCACATCCAAAATTATGTAACTCATATGAATCATCAATTTGACACATTGGATATTTCATATAAATAAATTATATTAATGCAAACTCACTACTAATTATAGCAACTGTCATGTTGCTATATTACCACATATGGATATTAAGTTATACAATATTTACAACTAGTGCCCATAAAACGATCTTATATATTCACACGGATTCATATAGTCACATTATTTTTTTAACTTTATTCATCTTGCTTAGGGGGTGTTTGGTAGCACCTATTAACAAAATTTATTGTCTGATTTGCAGAATCCAGCCAAACATAATAAAATGCAAGTTCCGTGGATTTATGAAATTTTATATTTGAGGTTTGAATTTTGCATTCAATTCATCCTAAATTTAGGTATATTGACTTCTCATGGTGGTTCAAATACATATTATCCGAAATTTCCCAATAGATTAACTATAATATTGTAGACTTCTTAATTCAATAAACAATCAAAATTATCACCCAAGTTAAATAAAATATCCCATCAATTTCACACCAAGAATTTCTTTTATAAAACTATATAATATGTCATCTATTGGCAAGTACTATGCTAATATGATATTAATATTAACTAGATGTCAAATCTTACTCACAAAAAAAGCCCTACTAATACCATGCTTAAAATATTAGAACATGCTCTTATGCCACTTGAAATGACCTTTCCATTAGGTGGGAGAAAATTTACCTACAATCCAACAGGGCAATGTGAGCTGATAAACTTACATTACTCAAATAAATATACATTTATCTTCAATGATGATTATTTATAAAAAAATTGAATGTTTTGGCATTTAAATTTAGTAACATATACTGATTTATCAGCCATAATGCAAATACAATAATTAAATTTAGAAAAAAACTGACATTAAATTGATCAAACAATCTATATCCTTTCAGTTTTTCATGATGCATGAAGCATGTCTTAATAACACATACCTAGTAATTTGAAAATTATAAAAATTAATAAATGTGGGCTTGCAAAAAATAAATTTAATAGTTGAATTATATTGGTTAAGAAATAAACGATGAGATATGGCATGGATATGATCTATAAAAAAAGGCACGCTTGACGATATATATTATATCAAAGAATTACAAACATTGCACCAAATTGTCCAAGGTACATGGTGACAATATCATTGGCAGAAACAATCAAATAGTTCATAATATGTGATCATGTTCATAAGATTTCATGTGCAAAATAATAGTTAGTATGTAAAAATATCAAAACATTTACTTACATGTATGCTTTATTTACACTGAGAATATATCTTCAATTATTTATGATTCTATTTTTAATATTTATATCTATATAGTTTTCTCTGAAGATATCCTAAATAAAAGAAATTTTTGACATATAATGACCCCCAAAATGGTCATCATTATGGATCAAAACGTTTTACTTATTTATTAATATGTAAGATGTCACTTATATGACACTAGTCAAAAATAGTTAATTATATTAGTCATGACTTCAATCAAATCCCACTCTGTAAGTCTCTATAGAGGCATTGTAAACTAAGAAAACTCATATAAGGCATACAATAGATGCATTAATCATCATTCATCATAGACTAAATATTAAAACAACTAATTTAAGCATATTCTTCGAATCAATAATAAGAAAGATTTTCTCTAAGGGGGTATTTGGCTGCCTATAAGATTTAGGTTAAATAGGATTTAATAAATCCCGATTTATCAAATTTAAATGTTGTAAATCCAAAATAATGTTTTGATCAATTTAAGGTTAAATTCATTAAATTTGCTTATGGAGTTTGACATAAATTCCCTCCCATGGCTTTTTTGCTAAGCTAAATCCGTTAAATCAACGTAATAATCGGATTTATGTTAAAAAGGTAATGGAAGGGAAGAAAAATTAGATTTTGCGAAGTTTGGACTTAATTCGTCACATTTTTTATTTAGCTAGATTCACGTTAAATAGCACGAAACTTATACTTTTAAATTCAAATTGATTGAAT
Source organism: Phalaenopsis aphrodite (assembly GCA_003013225.1). Lineage (NCBI taxonomy): Eukaryota > Viridiplantae > Streptophyta > Magnoliopsida > Asparagales > Orchidaceae > Phalaenopsis > Phalaenopsis aphrodite. Next base: position 290,872 of record NEWO01000119.1, read on the forward strand.
ATGGTTTCCTTCATTGAAATTAACCATTTCATAATAAAAATCAGGCAATTTTGAACTTAAATACCTAATTTTAGCTATTTTCATTAATATGGGATCCTTTAATCGTATAAAAGGATTTCAGGTTCACTATAACCCCATGGTGCATTAGGGAGTATTAATTTAGGAGAAGAAGCTAGGCTTTTGATTCATTTCCTTCCTTTAGGAAGAAGAAGAAGAAGTACACCGAACAATGTCACCGGCCTACCAGTTCAGGTGTGCCAGAAGCACACACTCTCTTTTAATTTTAGGAAGATTTACATACATACAACATAATTCCTATGTATTTGCATATCTAACATCTAAACTTTAATTTCATACATTCATACGGACCTTATGCATGAAAAGTTGTATTTCACTTTTAAAAAGTTAAAATAGAGGTATTTTTAATGCAATTTGAAAATTTTGGGTGGTAAAAATTTAATAAGTAAAATTTCAGTGTTATATATGTAAATACATATGAATTGGGCCACCCTCTTTTAATCTTTATGTTAACTCTCTGTAGTTAATTCCTTCCTCATTCACATGAACATCAATTCTTTCATGATTCTAAAATATTTTCTCATTACATCTACCAGAAAACGAATAACAAGGCGAAGGCGACTCGGACCAGATTCCTTAACCGAAACTCTTAAAAAATGGACAGAACTCAACAAACAACTCGATTCATCCAACGGCGACCGAGTCCGCAAGGTTCCTGCCAAGGGCTCGAGAAAAGGGTGCATGAGAGGTAAAGGTGGCCCGGAGAACTCAAAATGCAGCTACCGCGGCGTCAGACAACGCACCTGGGGCAAATGGGTTGCCGAGATCCGAGAGCCGAATCGAGGAAAGAGACTATGGCTCGGCACCTTCCCCACCGCCCTCATGGCAGCTCATGCCTATGATCAGGCTGCAGCAGCAATGTACGGCCCCGCCGCCCGTCTCAACTTCCCTACCAATCAAACCGCCGCCTCCCCGTCGGAATCTTACGGTTCGACCATAACGACCACCAACTATTCAATCGGTTCAGCGGACCTGATGGATTGTGCTAAGAGGGAGGAAAATGTGGAGTTGGCTGAGTGGCTAAATCTGGCAGGTGATCTCTCATCTGAGAATTTTGATGTGGATGAGCTGTTGAGGATGATGGATGCTGATCCAGGGAACAATGGATTAAGTACAGAAGCTGCGCAGAATCTGGACGGGGAAATGCTGCGAGGATTGGAAAATCAGAACTATTTTATAAGGCCAACGAGGCAGGAGCTTGATTACTGGCCTGCTGGAAACCCGGAATTTTTTGAACCTGGGTTCAGTGATGGAGTCCTTTTCTGAATTTTCAGTGTGTTTTAATCAGTTGTGTATCTAATTAATTCATTTTTTTCATTTTTTTTTAATCTATGTCTACTGCTGTACATGTGTGTGTATATGTGTATAAACAGTAAAAATGTATATGATCTGCTTAGAAGCTGCAGGTAGAGGTTTCAGCAGTGTTTTTTGTTCATTTTTTTTTCTTTTCTTATGTTTAGAGACGTTACTACTGGAGGTTGGTTTGCAATCAGCCATATCTTTCAGAAGTGTGTTGAATATGAATGCCGAGTAAGGAGGAAGCAGATCCTTGAAACTTTATGGAAATTTTGTGTTGGATATCTTTCAGAAGTTGATGCATAACACGGGAATTGTTGCCTGTTAGTAAAATGTCATCGTCATATGAGAGTAGATAATTACAAGTAGGATTGTAATTGTCGTGAATAAGGAGGGATCTGCACAACTCTTCCTGAAAGTTTACCAAATTTGATGGTTTGTAAACATATTAAACCATGGTCGAGGATCCAGATTGAGACCGTAGAGAGTATTATTAAGTAAGCAAATGATCAGGAAATTTAGGCTCAAAGTTATGACCCATAGAACCAACTATGAGCTATGTGGTTCAGGATTTGTGCAGCTTCCGACTCTAACCCCTGCAACATAAGAATATCATCACAGCTCACCACCATTTCCTGTGTGATCAATTATAACCAACACATCTTCTATAGCTTTCTACTATGGCCTTTGCAACTAATTATGCTCCTGAAGCAACTCTGTGCAACCCACATGGTCAGTCGTTATTATAACTTTCAACTACGACCTAGACGATAAGCCAACACTACAACCAACATTTACAACATTCACTGTAGATTAGTGTCTTCATAGAATTAACTACGACGCTTACAACCTAGTATTATTGAGAATCACATTCACTATTGCATGACTACAACTATTACCATTGTTGGATATTTATAAAAATTAGTTTTGTAACTCAATTTTTCTTGATTTCAGAGAAGTGTATTTGTATATTTATCATCTATAGTAGATTGTTTCACTCGCGCTACATCCCATAATTTTTTTCCTTCAATAGGGTTTTGCGCGTAAAAAATAAAATATCCCCCTTCCTTTTTTCTTTTTAATTAACGAGTAAAGTTTAATTTTAGTGGAATACGACAATTAATTCATTACTCTATTGCTGCAAATTTTTTTGCACGAGTCAATTATTATAAAATAAATTTGTTTAATGTACATCACACTCCACATAATTTTTAAATAAGTTTAAATTATATCTTATACTTTATTAATAAAACTTAGATTAGATAGTAATTAGGTTTTTTTTAGCAAATCAAAATTCATTTAATATTCCAATAGATAATTAATATATCCATGTAGTAATCACCCTCTGTGGAACAGTAGTCCTCTTTCCTACCTTATCTAGAACCATCTTCTGCTCTCTGACATCGACGCGTGGTAGTACTTATAAATACCACCCTCGAGCTCGATTCCCAAAACCTTACTTCCAGCCGAAGCAACCCAGAGAAAACCCGATGGTTCGGAGTTTTCTTTGAGCCGAAGTTACAGCAAAACCCTAGGGGATTTAAGGTCGAGAAGAAGAAGCAGCAGCGAAGGTTTCCAAAAAAATTCCGATGGCGGAGCAGGAGAGGTTTTACATCATCGTACTCATTCTTTTTCTTTTTAATTTTGTTAAAGAACTTGATTGGTCTCTGTTTTCCTATCCGATACGTTTTGAGTTTTTTCGTATCGGGTTCTCGATTTCTTTCTTGTTTGGAGTCAACGATTGATTGCTTTGCGATTGCTTACACTAGATGGACGGAATTCGAACTTTCGCCGTGAAATTGTTGAACGAGCAGAACTATTCGAATTTCTATAGAAGCTATCGGAGTTGAGCGTCACATTTTATTGATAGTAATTTTGTGGCTTGTTTTCTACTTCTGTGGACCCTGAACCATCCGTGGATCTGAATTTTTGTATATTTGATTATGTGTGTATATTTGGTAGTTTTTAACATCCGTTGAATATGAAACCTCCATTTTAAATAGATCTTTTAATTTGGTGTAATTGATGCTAAAGAATTTCTTATTATATGCGCCAGGAAACGAAGAACGAGAAGGAGGAGGGTAGGACCGGATTCACTGGCAGAAACTCTTAAAAAATGGAGAGAGCTCAATAAACAAGTTGATTCATGTAATGGTGAGCGAATCCGCAAGGCTCCTGCCAAGGGATCGAAAAAAGGGTGCATGAGAGGTAAAGGAGGGCCAGATAACTCTAAATGCAGCTATCGTGGTGTTAGACAACGCACTTGGGGCAAATGGGTTGCTGAGATTAGAGAGCCAAATCGAGGAAATAGACTATGGCTTGGTACCTTTCCGACAGCTCTTAATGCAGCTATTGTTTATGATCAGGCAGCAAGAGCAATGTATGGTCCCAGTGCTTGTCTCAATCTTCCTGGAGATCAATTTACTTCTCTTAATGAAGCCCGAACCACAAATTCTGAATCTTATGGCTCCATCACAACAACAACTCATTGTTCAAATGTTTCAGAGGACTTAACTGAGAGCAGCACTGTAAGGAAGATGCAAAATGTGGTTAGTCTTAACGTAGATGAAAAGAAAGAATTGGCTTTGGATAGTCCTCTCGCTGAAACATCTTTCCTTAGAACTGCTCTGAAAGAGGAAACTGAAGAAGAAGAAGAAGCAAATGTGGAGTCGATTGATTGGCAAGATATCTCCTTGGAAAATTTTGATGTAGATGAGATGCTGAGGATGATGGATACTGATCTAAATAACACAGAGGTTTCTAGACAACGAGAAACAGATGCTAGTCAGCATTGTAGTAGCAGATGGCATTTGGAAAGTCCTTCAGCACTGTCATTCCAGTTGCAGAATCCTGATGCGAAGATGCTGGGATCATTGACTCATATGGATATGGGAATTAATGACACTGATTTCTGCCATGAATTCATTAGACCAATGAGGCAAGGGTTTGATTACGTGCCCGTTGGAGATCCTGAATTATTCAGCGTTGGTTTCAACGATGGAGAACTTATCTGAATATTCAGCATGGTTGATGTGCGGTAGACATGGTTATCAAGGCAAAATGGTTCTGTTGTATATAAGACTTGCGTGCTAGGTATGTAAAATTATTTTTTTCCCTCCTTTCATAGCAACAACTAACTGCTGTTTAACAACTCTGCAATTAATTCCACTTGCTTAAATGCAAGTGCTGTTCGGTTGATTTAGTATCTTTGTTGATCTTTCTACATGGTATTAGACTCTTCTGTTGGCTGTTGCTAGTTAGAGTTTATGCTGGTAAAGATTTGAGTTTTCAATCTCAGTTATGAATGGCACCGCACACACACACACATTTAGAAAAGTAAATAAAGCAAGCAGGGCACAGGCTATTTTATGTTTAAAATTCAAGGGGCATTTACATACATACCACCCAATTCTTATGCATTTACATATCTAATTCCTAAATTTTGATTTTTCACATTAATACCGCCCAAATCTTTCATATCACTTACAAAAAATAGCTCAATTTGCAGTGGTACGTATGTGATTCTTCAAGGATTCAAAAGGTTATGCAAGCAACTGAAGTTATACAATTTATTATCTTGGGGCATTTACATTCTTACCACTACCCAATTCCTATGTATTTACATCTCTAACACCTAAACTTTGCTTTTTTACATTTATAACACCTAAATCTTTAATATCATATAAAAAATACGACTTTTCCAATTTTTATAAAGTAAAATGCTCCCTTTTTTTTTGCATAAAATTTAGTGGTGTGTATATAAATCTTCATTTTTTTTTGGGGGAAATTTACACATGTACCACACAATTCACATCTAAACCTTCATATTTGCATACATAGCACTTTGGTGCTTTAAACCTATGCATGTAAATGTATATTTCACTTTTAAAAAGTGACTATAGTGCTATTTTTTGATGTGATATTAAACATTTGAGTGCTATGTAAGATGTTAGATATGTAAATACATAAGAATTGTGTGCTTTGTACGTAAATGCCCCCTTTTTTTCCGGGTGTTGGAGATAACCCAACTTAAAAGAGATGATGAGATGATGTTGGAATGTCATGGAGGCTCCTAAAAGCATTTTTGGATTGATCTTCTTTTGTAGGTGGAGATGACATGTCCAAAAGCTAATGACCCATCTGACTGACATGGAAAGATCATGAAGATCCATAAAGTTGGTTTGGATCATTCTTCCCTCGCTAGTCGGAGATGACTCCAACTTTAAGAAGACAACATCATAATACACAAGATAGTATTCACAATATCAAAGTGTGTCAGGTAATTGTCTGATGAAGTTATTTGTTAGGTTGTCATAAATTTGTAAATATATATTTAATTAGTTTGAAGTTTTGATCATAAGATCCTTATCTATCGATATCTTTTCATTATGAGTCGAGTCCTGTCATCTATTTTATTTTTTAAATCATTTGATTGGTGTGGGCAGACTTTTATTGGATGAAATATGAAAAAGGGATAAATACATATAGATCATTCTAAATATTGATATTTACAAAGTAATCACAAAGGTTATTAAGATTGATGTGGTTTTGCGATGAATTTTGATATTTGAGCGAGAATTTGAAAGTTGGATGAAAGAGGGAGGTTGGTTTGTAAATAGCAAGTTTTGAGTGGTCTTTATGCAATTGCCTCTATGATAAAATAAAAAAAATATAATGATTCTTATAGTTTTTACCAATGTTATTAAGATGAAATCTATTCGTTTATTTCTTATGATAAATATAATTTCCGGCATGTCTTCATATGATTGTATGAGGAATATGGCTTTTACTCTAAAACTAAAATTTGATTAGTTTATGGTTTTCTTTGGATCATATGTGGAAGTTTAAATTTATTATATTTACTTGTAAGGATGTAAAAATGTTTAGCTTGGCGAGTTTAATATTTATTCGTGTTGGATTCATTTTTTTTTAACCAAACAAAGGCTTGTGCTTGAAATTGTTCCTATTTATGTTCGGTTTGTGTTCGGCTTGATAAAACTGACCACAGTCTGTCTTGACACGTCTATGTAATTTTTCGCCGATTATTTCTTGAAGATGAATTTTGATTTCTCTAAAATTAATTAATATAATATAATATAATTGTACTTTTTTTATACAGTTAATATTGAATATTTCTAATTATTTATTAGTCTAAGGGCTTCAACTTATCCTTAACAGTAAATAAAATTTTCATTTGAGTCATTGACGTGTATTATCTAATTTCTTATTGTTAGACATGTACTTGCGTTAGGATTGGGTATCATAATTTAAAAATAATTGTGTATTGTTGTGCCTAAGAGATCAATTATGAGTTATCTATAATTGATATGATGCAACTAATGTTGTCTATATTTTTAAATGATACAATAAATTTAAACTTAGATGTTAATTTGACCATGAATTATTATTTTACATTTGATACTATTTGAAAGTGCATGAGAATTGATCAATACTTCTTTTTTCAAATAATTATTAATTTAAAATAACTTCCTGTTAATCTATTTCTCTTTATAATATGAACATGAAAGCCTTATTTTTATTAACTTGATGTTCAATGTTGCATGAGATTGGAGAGTTGAGAAGCTAATTTGAGTTTAAGGCTCCGTTTAGCCCCTTCAAAAGTTTTGTCGTAGAACGACAATCAGGATCTAGATTCTGAAACGTTAATTTTTTCACATTCGTCTTCTCGAGCATTATATGATGTGTCGAAAATGAACGATCAACAAACATATATATTTTTTGATGTGATGTTGCACGGGATTGAATGAGCAGAAGAATTGTTCTCAAACAAAGCCTACATGTGAAGAATTGAAGAATCAAAATTTGAACAAATGTTTTGATTTTGAGTAGAAGAGATTGTAATTTAATAATACATTTATTAATTAAGTAGATTGTTGCGTAATTTGAGTTAGAAATATTTATTGAAACTATTATTATTTTTTTGTAATGATGATTATTTATAATTTTCTATATATTCCATTTTTGTTTGTATTTTGTTTTATAAACAAATTATGAACTTCTTAATGATTCAAACTAATTCATGCTAAAATGAGCCTTATAAACTTTTATGATTAATATAAATGTGTAGTTATGCTGGGTGAATTGCTTGCTCTTTCCTCCTCATTGTGGATCAATATTTTTTTGGAGAAATGTTGAGCACTATTATTCTATTTTGTAGTTTTCTTCTGTTGAGATTTTTATAAATATAATTGCACATGTTTTGTTGCACGTTTGAATATTGCATGATATATAAGTTAACAACATCCTTACATGTCCTGATGAATTAGTAGAAACATTGCTACTACTGATTGATCAACATTGGTTAGAATGTTGCTAACTTATCTATCATGCAAACTTCAAAAATAATAAAACATATGCAATTCTCTTTATAACAGTTTCAACAGAAGAAAACTACAAAAATAAAAAATAAAACAGTGCTCAACATTATACCCTAAAGATATTACTCCACAATGAGGAAGAGACTAGAGCAAACAATTTGATCAACATAAATTTTCAGAAAAAAATCAGCACTCATAACTATTCTAATAAGATAAATCGACAAAGAAATCTGAAACAAAGATATGAACATTGCTTATATATAATTCATCTCATTGCTTCTGTTGATTCACTATAACATATAAAAAATGTTGCTAACTTAATTATCATGCATAAGAACAAAACATAAGCAATTATATTTATAGAAGTCTCAGTTGTAGAAAATTATAAAAAAGAAACACTGTCAACATTCTGAGTAATTCGACCAACATAATTTGTCAGAAAAACTGAAAACATGTGCTTATATAATTATCAAAACAAAATAAACCAACAAAGACATTTAAAACAAACAAATGAGCGTTGCTCATATGTTTTTCACCTTATTGCTTTTCTTGATTGATCAGGACATGTAAGAATGTTAATAACATTTCTTTCATGTTAACTTTCAAATGCGTAACAAATTATTTTCAATTCTATTTATAAATTTTTTTGATAAACTTTAAAAAATAAACAGTCTTCAACATAATTTGTTAGAAAAAATGAAAATCAGTGCTCATATAACTGCCAAACAAAATAAACCAATAAAGATATCTTAAACAAATAGATGCACATTGCTCATATATATTTCAACCCATTGTTTTTGCTGACGATTGGGAAAGGTAAGGATGCTGCTAACTTATCTACGATGCAAACTTTCAAATGTGCAGCAAATCATATGCAATTCTATTTATAAAAGTCTCAGATAAACTTAAAGAAAGAATCAGTGCTCAATATTCTCCCTTCAAGATATTACTCCACATTGCGCAAAAGGCAATAGCAAGCAATTCAAACAGCATAAATTGTCAGAAAAACTGAAAATAATTGCTCACATATCAATCTAAATAAAATAAACCAATAAAGAAAACCGAAACAAACATTGAACATTACTCGTATATATTTCATCACATTGTTTCTATTGATTGATCAGAACATGTAAGGATTATGCTAACTTATCTATCATGTAAAATTCAATTGTGCAACAAAACATATGCAATTCTACTTGTAAAAGTATCATACAAAGTAAATAAAAGAAGCAGTGCCCAACATTCTTCCCCCCAAATATTACTCTACACTGAGGAGAAGACAAGAATAAACAATTCAGCTAGCATAATTTGTTAGAAAAATTAAAAATCAATGCTCATATAATTATCAAACAAATAAATCAACAAATAAATCTGAAATAAACAAATGAGCATTGCTCATATATATTTCATCAAATTGCTTCTACTGATGTATGAGAACAGATAAGTATGTTGTCAACTAATCTATCTTGCAAATCTCAACTTTGCATCCATATGTAATACAGGTAGAACAACAACATTTTCACAGACGAAATAAGAAAGAGATAGGCAACGAATGAAGCTAAAAAAAATACCAGAGAGCAATAAAAGGTTGTAGCGAGTCTTCAGTGCCGAACGGCAAGTTTCAGCCCTAGCGATATGGGTGAGAAATCCGAAGGACAGCAACGTAAAAGGCATTTAACAACTGAGCTCCAACCAAATACCACCTCCTCCTTCCATTTCTGCATACGACTAGATGCGGCCTCCTACAGGATAAATTTTTCTATCAGTAGTCCGGACGTGAGCAAGAGGACCTCCGCTGCATCGCGTCTAGGGGTGTAAACGAATCGAACACGAACGAACAGAGCTTGTGTTCGTGTTTGGTTCGTTTGAAATTTAGTTTGTTTGAAATAAGCTCGTGTTTGAAATTGTTCGTGAAGTCACTGTTCGTGTTCGTTTCTTAACGAACGAGTCGAACACGAGTCGAACACGAGCTGTTCGAGAACAACAAGCCAATTTGAGATCCCTAATATTAATATATATAAATTAATTATATAACTTATATTATATAAATATAATATATATATATATATATATATATATATATATATATATATATATATATATATATATATATATATATATATATATATATATATATATATATATATATATATATATATATATTTATATATATTACTAATATAGTATATTAATATATTATTATTATTTTATTATATATTATAATTTATAAAATTTAATTTTTTGAATATCATAATTTTTTATATATAATTATTTTAAATTATTTTATATTTCGAACAATAACGATTCGAACACGAACGAACGCATCACTGTTCGTGTTTGGTTCATTTAACTAACCGAACGAAAAAAATTTGTTCATGTTCGTCTCGTTTACTTATCGAACAAATCGAACACAAACTCATTGACGAACCGAACACGAACTGTTCGCGAACAACGAGCTTTGACAGCCCTAATCGCGTCCCCGCACTCCTTGGGACATAAAAGTCGCTCCTCCTACAGGCATATCGCTGGCCATAAAAGAGGAACCGAAAGCTTCTCCTAAACAACAGCTGGGTCCCAAATGGGCCAAGAGACATCGAGTTAAATGAAGCAAACGACTCCATCTAAACCATAGGGCGCAGCACACCCAACTCTTCTTCTCCTCCCGATCAAAACGAGCGCTCGAGCGTGATGCTTCGCCTCTCTTCCACTCTACTGAAAGGCAGAGCCCCCAAAGGGCTCCTCTCATCTCTCGCTCTCGAAGGTAATCCCTCTTCTGCCCCCTCTCGCCGGCGTCTCGCCGGCGGTATACCCTTCGACGGAGTTTCGAGTTCCAGTCAACACTCCTTCCATTCTCCATCCTCCTCAAGCCCTAGCCTCTCTATATGGAGGAGGAAGAAGGAGATGGGGAAGGAGGGTCTCTTCGTCATCCACCAGCTCAAACGACTGGGATCTGGCCCTCGGCTCGACCAGTTTATGAGGACTCATGTTTCTCGGCTTCTCAGGACCGACCTCCTTGCGGTGCTCGCAGAGCTCCAGCGCCAGGACAACATTCCCCTATCAATGAAGGTCAGTTCCAAATTTCATCAACCAGGACAACATTGATTTTCATACATACTAACCAATTCCTATGTATTTACATATCTAAAACCTAAACGTTACTTTTTGTACATTGTTACCACCTAAACATTTCATATCACATCAAATATATCACTATTTTTAATTTTTAAAAGGTGAAATACAACTTTTTCATGTATAGAGAACGTGGCATATATGTGAAAATTAGAATTTAGGTGTTAGATATGTAAATACATAGGAATTAAGCTGTATTTATGTAAATGTATCTAATTCTTAGGGGGTGTTTGGCTCCATGATTCGTGTTAAGTAGGATTTATCAAATCTGGATTTCGGGGAACTCTTAACCGGAGCGAAAGGTCGCAAGCAACGGTAACGTGAATTCGGCAAATCCTCTGTAGGATTTGATAAATTTGGATTTGCAGAAGAAACGATTTTAGAAAAGACAGAACAAGAATAAATTCGGATTAACAGAAGCTTTTTATTTTATTATTGTTATTATTACTATTATTTTATGTTTGACTGGATTTGAGTTAAATTCATGACTAAATCCTGTGAAAAGTGTGATGCCAAGCACCCCCTTAATGAATGGCTGAGATCATGAAAGCCTTACTTCATCCCAATGAATAGATTGCAATATTAAATTTCTTATGATCTCAGTAATGTGTAGCTGCAACTTTAAGGGGCTGTTTGGTTGCATGATTTAGTTTTGGTTATATCCTGCTGTACTGTTTATTGTGCCACATAAATTTTAATATTTTCTTAAATCTTGTTCTCTTCTTGCGGATAAGATTAGAGAAACTATTCAGGAAAAAAAAAATACTTGAATTATGGAGGTCTATTTTAGTGTCTAAAGGCTTTTGTTTGAGTAGATCTAGAATTGAATATATATAATGTAATTTTAGTAGTAGTAGTAACAGCTCTAGTGGCAGAATTGTAACAATGGGTGATCAAATCATTAAAAGGAGTGAACCGTTTAGATATCTCGAGTCTATTGTTCAAAGTGATTGTGATATAGACGAAAATGTTATTAGTAGAATTCAATTTGGATGGTTGAAGTGGAGGAATGCAGCAGGTCTATTGTGTTATAGAAAAGTACAGCTTAGACTCGAAGGAAAATTTTGTAAGATGGTGGGGAGACCCGCAATGCTTTATGACGCAGAAGAATGTTGGCCTATAAAAGAGAAAGATAAAACTAAGTTGAGTGTTACTGAGATGAAAACACATAGGTGGATAGGTGACTTTACACTTATAAACAAAATGCAAAACATATATATCCATGAAAGGGTTGGTGTAGCTCTGTTGGCAGACAATACTAGAGATATTCATCTTAGATGATTTGGTCATTTTAAACGTTGATCGTCTGATCATTTGGTTAGGAGAGTAGATTTTTAGATTTGACTTATATTAAGAAAGGTAGAGACAGATCTAAAAATATTTGGGCATCTTGTATAAAAAATGATCTTAATTTATTAGCATTAAATGAAATTATGACACTCAATTGGACACAACGGAGAAAAAAATTCATCCAGCCGACCCCACTTAATGGGGTAAAGGCTTGTTGTTGTTGTTTTCTTTTTGGTTTAGGATCTATCCTAGATTTAATAAGTCCTGGAGAAGTAGGATTTAAGAAATATATATTTCTCATTTCGACTCTTCATCTCATTCATTTAAATCTTTAAATTTTACAATATCTGATAAATTTTTATTAACTAAATATGAAATTACAAGATTTACTATATTTTACATTTACCTAATTGTTCCTTAAGGGTTGGACTCTCATATGAGAAGGTATTTCATGATGGCAGTTAAATCCATGTCCATAACAAAAATTATGAGCTTTAATTACTACATAAAGCTCAGTAGAAAATAACATGTTTATATGACTTGATCGGAATTACAGTGTGTATTAGATGAAATCAAAGAATTATCTTTGAGAAATAATTTTAGTTTAATTGATGTGTTAAGTATATGCGACAGGTGGAAACATCTTACATAAATTTATGATCATTTGGTTAAGATATGTAGGCTTATTAGTGTTATTTATTTATTCGCCTACTAATGGTTGGGCATATTTGATTTCTTTGAACTTTTATTGTATTCTTTTGATATAAATATGATAATTTTCTAACTGAACATTATGTTGGAGGAGCTTTACTAATGCTAGATTAATTACTTATGGTTTTTTATTAACTTGATAGAATTAGATAGATAAAATGGTGATTTTGAATGTAAAGTATGATAAGAAATTGAATCTTTAGGCATATGTTAGTCTCTCGAAAGCTTTGTGAAAGGTATCCTTGTTTCAAGTGTTGAAGTTGCAACCACATGTGAAGGATCTAAATTCATGTAGGCATTGGTAAAAAACTTAACACATAAGACACTAAATTATACGATTCAATTTGGGGTGTAAATGAGCTGAACTTGAGCAAGCCTAGTGCTTGTATGTGTTCGGTTCGTTCTAGTTCTTTTTGTTTGTAATAGGCTCATGTTTGAAATTTCCCATGAAAAACATATTCATGCTTAACAACAACAACAATAACAACAAGCTATTTATCAGTAAGTGGGGCTGGCTACATAAATATCTTTCCTCCATTATATCATATTGAGTGCACACAATAAGACTCAAGTACTTAGCGAGCCGAACACAAGTTATTTGCAAACGACGGGTTTTTTTTTATGATCCCAGACTCAATAAGATTAACTCGCATATGTACAAAGACACGAAATTTGAAATGAACCGCTGACCATGGATGATAATTGATGCTTTGCAAAGCCTTAGGATCTATGTGGTGATTGTTTGTACATCATTCAATTTTCTTAAGCTGCAACTCACCCCTTTTCAATAAACCCCAAACGAAATGATATTTAAGCTTGATTTGCATTCCCCTCGAGTGAAATGCTTAGTTATTGGCCATATATGTAAGGCTTCGACTCTTATTAGAAAGATCACTGTTATATTTATTTTTTTTCTAAATCTTTCAAGCAATTCTATAGCTGATCATTTTGTGTTTTTTTAATGCGTTTTAACTGTAAAATATTGGAGAACATCACCATCATCTATGGCTACAGCAACAAATTCAAGGTTATAATATCGCTTTAACATACATGAATGTAATCAAAGTCGATATTTCTATACCAAAGTTTTGAAGAATTTGGCATAAATTTGACAATTTCTTATTTGCTTTTATTTCATAATTGTAGTAATATGTAGTACTATAAGATAGTAGTTTTTCAAAATGAATATGATAAACCACAATAGTTAAACAAATTGAAAACATATACTTCAGCCTGTTGGTTGACATTCTTGGTGTAAGACTCCTCAGATCGGTGGTTCGAATCCCCCTCTGGGCCTCTAGCGACATGAGTCTTAAGGAGGGTGGTACTCAAATTGTTGGGCACATTAAGAGTGGCTGGAGGCTCGTATAATAGCCTCTGACCATTCCTTATATATATATAAGAGAATATTTTCTGTAGTCAATCAAACTAGAGAAGGAAAGTTAATCATTAAAAAAAATTACTGATGGATGGGAGAGAGAGAGAGAGAGAGTGCATAGGCTTTGCTAAGGCAAATTTAAGGATAGTTGTGTAAATATGAAATGTCAGGAATTGGATCCTTTGTAAACATGAGTGGGACATGGCTAATTGGTGGCTTATGAAGCACTGATATTTCTAAAAAATAAAAATAATAAAGTTACAAGAGTTTCAAAGTAAACCAACTTAAAACTAATAAAATAAAATAAACTATAAAAACAAATTAATAAAATAGTACATGCCATACGCTTTTTGTATCACAACACATAAAACTTGAAGTTTAGATGCTAGATATGCCAATACATAGGAATTGAGTAGCACGTATGTAATTCTTCCTTATTTCTAATCTGCATTGTTTCTTCAAAGTGAACTTTTCTTTTTCTACATTTATACCACCCAAAAACCTTTCATATCACATAAAAAATATCATTAGTTTAACTCTTCAAAAGTGAAATACACATTTTCATGCATAAGGTGGTGTCTTCGATATGTAAATACATCAGAATTAAGTGGTATGTATGTAAATCTTCCTTGTTTCTAAATAATTGAATGTTTCTCTTATCACTAAGAGCCAACAAGTGTTGCTTTGCTGCAGTATAATGGTGGGAATAGGCTTTAGCTATGTCTGCTGTTGGTAACTTCCTGTTATGGCACCAATAAATATTAAAAAAATATCTAACTGATAAAAAGACTTCAGAACCACATGATTCCTTTCCATAATGTGTGATTTTAGTTTATGTTTGAAAGATTTACATACATACCACTTGTTTCCTATGTAATTGCACATATAACACCCAAACTTAAATTTTTACATATATGCCACCTTACCTTTGCATGAAAAGTTATATTTCACGTCTTAAAAGTTAAAACAGCGGTCTCTTTTGATATGATAAGAAAGATTTTAGTGGTATGAATATAAAAAAATAAAATTTAGATGTAAATACCCCTTTATACCTCTCAATTCTTACATATTTACATATCTAACACTTAAACTTCAATTTTTTACATATATGCCATCCTACCCATGCATGAAAAGGTACAGTTCACTTTTTAAATGTTAAAATAGAAGTACTTTCAATGTTTTGAAGTTAGATATGTAAATACTTAGGAATTGTGACGAAAAAGGTTTCTATATTACACTTCTTATGCTGGAACAATATGCACTAGAGGACCTTCTTCTTCTCCTGCAGATATATGAAGCCGTAAGAAAAGAAATCTGGTACCACCCTGACATGTTCTTCTACCGAGAAATGCTCATCGTGCTCGCGAGAAACAAGAGAGAGATAGAAACCCGGCAGGTTTGGTCCGATCTACAAAGCGAAGCCGTGCGATTCGATCAGCACACTTACGGTGACATTGTGCGAGCCTTCGTCGATGGAGGTTTGCCCGAACTGGCCATGGAGTTTTATGAGGAGATGAGGAGCTCTCCTGACCCTCCTCTTCCTCTCCCCTTCAGGGTTATTCTGAAAGGTCTCATACCATTCCCTGTGCTCAGAGAGAAAGTAAGGGATGAGTTTCTGGAGCTTTTTCCGAACATGGTGGTGTATGATCCTCCTGAAGATTTCGACGAGGAGTAGAGGTGAAGATGGAGTTTTTGTGATTGAATTCATACGGTATTATGCAAAAATTAGTCATGCGGTTGTAGTATTACGTACACGCCACACATTTCTTACGTATTTATATATTTGACACCTAAAAATTCATATTTACATACATATCACTCACATGTTTGACATCATCACAACCAAAATATCATCATAATTATCTTTTTAAACGTTAAGTACACCTTTTCATGCTCAGCTTTTTGACACCAAGTGGTATAAGTCACATAAGAATATTGTTGTATGTATGTAAATTTCACGATTATTGTATTTTTGGGTCATTTACATACACAACACACATTTCTTATGTATTTGCACACACCACTCGCGTGTTTGACATTACATAAAAAAATATCATTATCATTATCTTTCTAAGTATGAAATATGCATTTTCATGCTTTGGTTTTTGACACCAAGTGATATAAGTGTAAATATTAAATTTTTGGGGTTAAATATGTAAATACATAAGAGTATTGTGGTATTTATGTAAATTTTATGGTTCTTGTATGTTTGGGGTGTTTATATACAGATCACACACTTCTTATGTATTTATATATCTCATGTAGTAAATATCACTCACTTGTTTGACATCACATAAAAAATATCTTCTTTTTAAATGCAAAATACACATTTTCATGCTTAGGTTTCTCACATCAGTGGCATAATTGTAAATATTTCATTTTATGGGTTAAATATGTATATACATAAAAATATTATGGTATGTATGTAAATTTCAGGGTTCTTATATTTTTGGACATTTACAAACATACCATACATTTCTTATGTATTTACATTTATGACGCCTATGTGTACATGTTTACATGCACCACTCACATGTTTGACATCACATCAAAAATATCATCATCATCATTATCTTTTTAAACTTGAAACACACATTTTCATGCTTAGATTTTTGACACCAAGTGATATAAGTGTAAATATTAAATTTTGCGGGTTAAATATGTTAATACATAAGAATATTATGGTATGTATGTAAATTTCATGGTTCTTATATTTATGGGGGCATTTACATACATACCACACATCTCCTATGTATTTACATATCCGACACCTATATGTTCATATTTTGCATGCGCATCAATCAAATGTTTGACATAACATCAAAAATATGATCATGATCTTTTTAAATGTCAAATGCACATTGTCATGCTTGGGTTTTCGACACTAACTGGTATAAGTGTAAGTATTAAATGTTGTGGGTAGAAGATGTAAATACACGAATATCGTGGTATGTATGTAAATTGAATGGTTCTTATATTTTTTGAGCATTTAGATACAAACCACACATTTCTTACGTATTTACATATCTGACATCTATACGTTCATATTTACATGCACGACAGTCACATATTTGCATCACATCATACATATGATAATCATTATCTTTTTAAACATGAAATACATATTTTCATGCTTAGGTTTTTTGACTCCTAATGGTATAAGTGTAAATATTAAATTATAAATACATAAGAATATTGTGATATTTATTATATTTCATGGTTCTTAGTATTTTTGGGGCATGTACATGCATGTCAAACATTTACATGCACCCCACTCACATACTTAACATTACATTAAAAATATCATCATCATCATCTATGTGAAATATACATTTTCATGCTTAGATTTTTGACACCAATCGGTATAAGTGTAAATATCAAATTTTGGGATTCATACATGTAAATACATAAGCATATTGCGCTATGTATGTAAATGTAAATTTCATGATTATGATATTTTAGGAGCATATATATACATACCACACATTTCATATTTTTTAACAAATATGATACCGAAACATTCATATTTACATTCATGCCACTACATGTTTGAAATCACATCATTGCCATTGCATTTGATAATTTTTCCTCTTCCTCACCCAACAACAACAACAACAACAACAACAACAATAATAATAATAACAACTTCTGCGACCGAACCAAAATTGGAGCTTGTTTGATACGGACAACTAGGGGTGTAAAACGAACCGAACACGAATAAATAGAGCTTGTGTTCGTGTTCGGTTCCTTTGAAATTTAGTTAGTTTGAAATAAGCTTGTGTTCGAAATTGTTTG
>NEWO01000119.1:336265-358152 GCA_003013225.1 Phalaenopsis aphrodite
AAAATATAAGAAGTTGCGTTATAAAAATTGATTTGAATGTAAAAGTTTAGAAAACTAGAAAAAAATAAGGTGGCCCGCAAGAAGTCAAAGAGAACAATTTGCGCCGTTAATAATTCTACTTTTAATCATCTTTATAATATATTAGATACTAAAGAGAGAAAAAAGAATGTATAAACTAATCAAACAAAGAGAAAAGAAAAGATTTAATTCAAAATAATGTATTAAAAATGAAAATAAAAAAAATACTTTCTTAGAGGAGGATATTTAACATTAGTGAGTGAGCTATTTTCATAAAATTTTCAATGAAATTTCTGAAAATATGATCAACTTTAGTCATCTTATTATCGTAAATAATAATAAAATATTTTATTTTTATCATCGTATTAGTAAAAATGAAGTTGAGGAGACTTTAAAGAAAAACATGAGTGGAAAATTAGTAGGACTTGATATCCCAAAGGAAGTGTGGAAATATTTAGGACTTTGGGAGTTTATTGGCTTACTAAACTATTTAATATTATTTTAAAAACTAAAAAGATATTGAGTGAATGAAGAGTATTTTGGTCCTCATTTTTAAGAATAAAGAGAATGCACAGGTGTGTGCAAATTATCAAGAAATTAAGTTGATGTGTCATGCTTTAAAATTATGGGAGTGAGTAATTGAACATAGGTTAAAACGTGATATAAAGATTTCTCATAATTAGTTAGGATTTATGTCAGGAAAGTCTACCATGGAAGTTATATATTTATTGAGAGATCTAAGGGAGAAGTGTAGAGAGAGTGAGGAGGATGAACATATGATTTTTATTAATCTAGAGAAAGCTTACGATAAGGTTCCAATAGAAGTCCTTTAAAAAGTTCTAGAGAAGAAATGTGTTAATATGACTTATATTCAAGTCATAACGATATATATACTAGAGTTGTTACTTGTGCTCGAATTGAAGAAAAATTGACCAAGTATTTTCTATTTAAGTTAGATTACACCAAGGATCGACTTTAAGCCAATACCTTTTTGCATTAGTTATAAATGCTCTTACTGGAAATTTAGAGGAAAATGTACCTTGATGTATGTTTTTCGTTGATGATATCCTTCTTATGGATAAGTCTAGAGAAACAGTTAAAAAAACTTGAATTATGGAGGTTTAAATTGGAGTCTAAAGGCCTTCGTTTGAGTAGATTTAAAGCTGAATACATGAAATGTAATTTTAGTGGTAGCAGCTCTAGAGGCACGGTTGTAAGTATGGGTGCAAAATCATTATAAGGACTGAGCATTTTAAATATCTCAGGTCTACTGTTCAAAGTGAAGGTGATGTAGATGGGTATGTTAGTAATAAAATTCAAGTTGGTTGAAGTGGAGGAATGCATCGAGCCTATTGTTTGATAGAAAAGTATTGCTTAGACTTAAAGGATGGTTTTATAAAATAATGGTGAGGCCTGCAATACTTTATAACGCAAAATGTTAGTCTTTAAAAAAAAGCATAAAACTAAGTGTTGTTGAGATGAGAATGCTTAGGTGGACAAGTGGTTTGACACTTTGAGTCGAAATGCAAAACAAATGTATCCGCGAAAAAGTTGGTCTAGCTCCAGTGGCAAACAACATTAGAGAGGGTCGTCTTAGATGATTTAGTCATATTAAACGTCAATCATCCCATGATTTGATTAAGAGAGTAGATATTTTAGATTTAAGTTATGTTAAAAAAGATAGAGGAAGGCCGAAAAAGACTTTAGTATATTGTATAAAAAATGATCTTAATCTATTAAAATATAAAACTATGACACTCAATAAAACACAATAGAGAAAAAAGATTCATGTAGCCGACACACTTATTGGGATAAAAGCTTGTAGTTGTTGTTATTTTAAAATTAGAATGGGTTTAAATTAGAAGAAATAAAATAACATTTTGATTGAAGTTGAATAATTAGTCTGATAGCGGTGATTGAAAACTAAATGATTGGAATGATCATTGTTTGAGCAAGTGAAGAAGGAGAAAACTGAGGTATGTATTAATTTATAAAATTTATAATTTAAGTTAATTAACATAGCATCAAAAGTTATTGTTTAGCAATAATATCTCAATTTATATTTTAGATGAACTGACCTAATTAAGCAATTGAGGTTGTGGAAAAAAAGGTTGACAAATTTGAGGATCAATTAATAAGGTGGGTAATTATTATTTTATTTGCATTAAATTAACTTTCTTCATTATCAAAATTTTTTATTTATTCGTACATATTAAGAAAACTAAAATCTCTCTTATGATTAAAAAAAAGATAAATGAAAATGATTTGTTTGTTTTATGGCATTAATTCTTTTATCTTTTGTACTGCATTAAATGAAAAATTAGTAAATTTAATGACTAAAAGAAATAAAATATAAGTTAAATGAAAAATAATGATTAAGCCTATCAAGAGTCATTCTCTTATAGTACTAGTAGGAAGCGTTATTGTACTCGTGTCTATTAAAAAAAATAGAAATGGTTGTGTTTTTATGTTACAAAATGAAAATAATTACGCTTTTATGATACAAAATAAAAATGATTGTGTTTTTATAGCATAAAATAAAAAACATGAAGTTGCTCTTGAGGTGACTTTTAAAAATAAAAGAAAGTTGATTAAAATGAATGAAAATGTAATAGTAAAAGGTGATCAAATAAAGATTTTATAAAATAAAAAATGCAAAGTTTACCTCATAGATTGATTAGTATACCAATGAGCCATCATGTTGGATTTTGCATAATGATTTAATGCATAATAAAACGATAATTATTCAATAAACTTTAATCTTAACATGTTTAACTATTCTTTTAGAAAAAAGTCTACTAGATTGATATTACTGATAGATAGAATTTGTTTGCAAAAGTAAAGAGACTGTTGAAATAGGTAGTAGTTTATCTAAGTCATATATTTTGTTACTTTCTATTGTACTACTTGTTTATTGTATCACTGGATAATCTTATGTATTATGTTAGTTGATGTATACTTACATATTGTGAATTAGTAGCTACTTTCTGCTTAAATATTATTGTGGATATTATGGATTAGTCATTGTTGTTTATTTGAATGTTATTTTAGATTGATGTGAAATGATTCAACCTATGAAGCACCGACACTCCTAAATTGAAGTTGTACTTGTCCGACACGTGTCGGACACAGACACAGACACCAACATGGCTCAAACACAGGCCGATACTGCGTCTGACACTTAATAAACATGTCGACACTTTTGACTTCCCGAACACCTCTCTCGACTCGATTCGAACGTCGCTTGACACCAGACACGAGAATTAAAATCCAGCGACGAAGTAGAATCCAAAGTGTAAAAAAAATTCAAAGCTGCGACGTTTGAATGTGTTACGGCCTTACCAAAGCCTCATAGTAGCCTATTGAAGCAAGCAGCGTCAACGTCGAGCTTCAAGCGTCACTGATTGAGTCGTCGGGCAACCATGATGAAAGAGACGTAGACTTCAACACAATTTGGAGCCTCAAATCCAATTAGGGCATCATCTCAAGAACGATACAAAGCTTCCACGCAAACTGCCTTGCGATCCAAAGCTTCGATGTTCAGTTAGGGACGATCCAGAGAGGAGATCGGAGCTAGTAGATGATCCACGCGCCCAATAAATTTTGGTTTTCTTTTCTACTGTTTTTTTTATTTATTTTTATTTTATTTTATTTTTATTTTTTGACGGCAGTCATGTGCGGTATCTAGTAGTTTTCAATTGTTTTTATTTTTTATTTTTTTCAATAATGATAAAATTAGATCTATTTGAAGTGTTCTATGTAAAAGTATACCAAAGCTTTGTTGGCTCATATTTATATAAATAATAGAATATTAATAAACAAGTCGCCTTCATGCATTTATTTTTATGTCCCATTTTATCTTTTGCTTTCATGTGAAGCTGATTGAAAACTTCAATATGTTTTTTTTAAAATTTTAATAAGGCAAGAAATATGCCATAACCAAATCAGAATATTATTGATGAAGAATTTTTAATAGATATTAATATTAGGGACATTTACATACATACTGCACAATTTTTAGCTTTAATATTTACATTCATAACACTTGAATTTTTAAAATCACAATAAAAAATACATACATTTATAGATTCACATAACATCATTATTGAGTTGAATCAAACTCTTTGTATTAAGATTCAGTGAAATACACCTTTGCATAAGAAGGTTTTGCTATTTTTGTAGATCAAAAACTCTGATTGATTTATAAATGTTAATGTCCCATTATCCTTTTACTAATTAGTATACATATGTATGAAATTTAAATGTTTATATTTTTTGCAATTGATTAATAGGATAATAATTACTACAAGTGTCTATAATAATCCCATTGAGGAGGAGATAAAACTTTAATGGGCATATGTCGCCAAATTAGAGGAATTGGGATCAATTGGAGTGGGAGGCAGTATAGAATTTTAGTGTCATTTTTGTCAAGAAAAGTTCAAGGGAGCATATGCTAAGGTTATAGGTCTTTGAGCATGTCCTAAAGTGACTTCAGCACAAATTCAATAAATGCAAAAGTTAGATGTTGATCAAGAGCAAAAAAAGAACAATGTTGCATTTAAGAAGGTTCCAATTCCTTCTTCTGGCCCCGGGCAAAGTAGTTCTAATTAGTTGTGTAGCTCTCAATCAAGTGAGCATTTATTTAGAGCTGGAAGTTATGATTTTGATCATAAGAAAAGAAAAATGTCAGACAACAGTGCTATAGAAACATTTAGTTTGCAAGTCAGAGAATATTTACATGAAAAAATTAGTCAAATGTTTTATTCTGCAACTCTTCCATTTCATATGACAAGAAATCCATATTATTTTAGTGTGTTCTCATATCCAGCTAACAACACAATCCCTGGAAAAATTCATCCGGGTTATAATTTGTTAAGAGTCTTACTTCAAAAAGAGAGAACACATATTGAGAGAATGTTGGAGCCTATAAATGAGACTTGGAATGAGAAAATAGTTACCATAGTTTGTGATGGTTGGATTAGACAAATGAGCAAAGAAGGCCTCATTAATTTCATTGGCGTCACGGACTTTAGAACAATGTTTATAAAAGTTATTAACTGTGAAGGAGCATATAAAGACAAGTTCTGCATCATCAATGAAATTAAAGAAATAATTGCAGGCGTAGGTTCAAATAATCACTAATAATGCACTTGTGTGCAGAGCTGCAACAGCATTGATTGAGGCTTAATATCATAATATATTTTGGACTCCTTAGGTTGTTCAGACATTGAACTTAGCATTGAAAAATATATGTGCTCCAAAGAATATAGAATAAAATGAGAACTTATAAGAAATGCAGCTGGATAATTGACATAATAGATGCCAATTTTATAAAAACTTTTATTATGAATCATTCAATGAGTTTGTAAAGCTAAAAATGTTAGCAATTGCAGAGACCTATTTTACATCAAGTATAATCTTGCTTAGGAGATTCAAAGTAATAAAACAATGGCACGAGTAATGGTAGTGGGATATATATCATGAAGATGATACAAACAAGACAATTTGTGAAAGAGAAAACCTTGAATGATGTGTGATAGGATAAAATTAATTATGTTATTGATTTTCCAGAACCTGTGTACGACATGTTGAGATTGGCTGATACAGATAAATTTTGTCTCCATCTTGTCTAGTCGACATGAGGAAAAGAGAGACAATGAAGACTTCAATTTTTATAAAGTTGTATATGAAATTTTAGTAGAAAGATGAAATAAAAGCAACACTCATCTTCATTGTTTAGCTCTCTCTCAATCCAAGGTATTACTTGATTTGATGTTTATTCTTTCTTAAACCTAACTTATATTAATTTTGTCACTTATAAGTGCATTTTTTTATTAGGTATTATAGTCACGCTTGGCTAAGTGAAGCTCCAAATCGTGTTGCTCCACACAAAAACATGGAGATACCAATTGAGAAAAAAAAATGCTTTAAAAGAATTTTTCCAAACATTGAAGAAAGATCTATTGTTAATTAAGAGTTCGCTAATTTCTTTGGATTTGGTGGTGCATATCATGACTCCATAGCTTCTAGAGCTATTATGGATGGAAAGGCATGGCGATGATTTATGGAGCACGTTCCCCACAATTCCTAAGTTTAGCTTTCAAATTGTTGGTTCAACCGTGTTCATCTCTTGTTGTGAAAGAAACTGGAGTACATATTATTTTATCAATTCAATCAAGAGGAACAAAATTACTCCGCAGTGAGGTGAAGATTTGGTATTTGTTCATACTAATCTTTGTCTTTTGTCTAGAAGGAGGCCAAAATATTCTCAAGGAAACACAAAATTATGGGATATTGGTAGAGATACCTAGGCTACAATAGAGGATATTGGAATAATAATAATAATAATAATAAAAGACTAAATTGCCTTTAGTCGCATAAAAGACCAAATTGCACTTAAGTTAGGCACCTACGTAGCAATACTCCCCCAAAAAGCACCTAGTCCTTAAGGTGGAAAAAAGTAAGTGTTCCTCCATCTCACTTGTCTCTATTCCTTATCCTCTATTCCTCATCATGCACTATGAGACCATGTATATATCGACCCTTACAACGGTGTCACGGGGCAAACTTCTCATCACACCAAAAACATAACCCCTTGGCTCGCTTCTTTTGAATTTTTGTCTTTGTAAGACACTTGAGTGTCGCTCCCATTTATGGCTCATTATTCCTGTCCCATGCAGCCTCTCTCTAGACTTCCACTGTTTGAGCTTTTAGTATCTTCCTAGTTGTAGTAGTTTGGTATGACACTCCATATGTGCTGCTTCTGCTGGCTTCTCATCTAGATTTTGTTCTCCACCATTCCCCTCAATCCCCACAGTCTCAATAGTCAGGGAGCTGCCCGTAATGTTAAACTTCAGGACTTTCATGAAATTCTCCTCCAATTCTGGTTTAGAAATTCCCCTAAGTCTTTCCCGACAATAGCTCGATTCTCTCTTTATATTTCATGACAGTCCCTTTTTAATTTAAGGCAAAGAATTTCTTGTGTAAGTCTCCTTCCATAATGGATCAAAAACGTTCGAACAAATAATCCTTAAATTTCTTCCATATATGAGCAATTATTAAGTGTGGAGTCCGCAAATGCCAATTTCGTTGTATTTACAACCAAAAATACAATAAAATGTGCACCTTCTGCATCTATTTTATCCATATCAAATAATTTTTCCCCCACAAATGGAACGAGTATATAGCGTCCCTCCACTAAAACCAGGCTAGGGCATTTTCCTTCCAAACATAGCCCTACTGCCACGAGTTTCTCCTCCCCATCTAGCCCATTCACCGCAAAGTATCTCTCTACTTGATACACCCGCCCATGTGAATCTTCCCACTAGAAGATATCTTCAACTTCCTAACCTAGCATCACCACCACAACTTCCTCTCTCTCAGTTGTTTACCCCATGTATCGAGGGTAAAGCTCCCTCCTTCGATCATAGTCATATCCCCTCCCTGTTTCCCTCATTTTTTCTTCGTGCTCCTTCATATCTCTTGTATAATCTCTTCTTTCGGCCCAACGGCCTTCATCAGAAATCTCTAATTCACCCTCAAATAGAGCCCAATGAGAGGATTCTTGATGTGGGATGCTTTCCTCATTTCCTCTCATTCAATCTCCTTACCTTTCGATCTGACCACAAAATCTTCAGTCAACCCTTGATTAGAATTTGCAAATTAAGCAGTCGACAGGGTATTGGATTGGCATCTCGATAAGCCACCTTAGCATCTCCTCCAAGCTCTCAAATTGGCCCTCAAATCGATTTTCCATGGAGAAAAACTTTACTTCTAAGGTAGAGAACCTTTCCACTTTCCTAGATTTGATTTAATTTATCTCTTCCTCCAACGTTTTCTCTAAATTGTCAGCATTCTTTGCTATCATCACTCCCCAAAAAGTTTTCCATCACAAAAGGATGAAAACTCCTGCACACTGAAATCTCGTCAATTGGTTTGTAAGTTTATATTGTGAAATTATATACTCATCACCGATTTGAATAGTGTTTGTATCAAGTAAGCTGAAATACAATAGCTTTGTACGCCAAAATCGCTTCTATAAGTTGGAATTGGTCATAGAAATCCTGTCCACGGAAACCAAAAACAGACGTGTACCAAAGGAGGAAGATGGGTGATTTGGGTCTCTACTACGAGCCCCATTCATTCTCTTCTCCGCTAGTTTGAATTGCATCACTGTAGCCGCAATCCCATCGTAAGGCTTGGACGTAGCAAGAACAATAGAAAACCTGAGTTTCAGATCTCTGGAAACCACGATCCTGCCTTTGCTTTCTCTGCTCGATGTTGCTTGTTTACACAGATGCACGTTGGAGGAAGATGGGAGATTTGGGCCTCTGTATATTGTAATCCCGTCCCCAGCACGCTCAAATCACAACTATATCACTGCTCTCAATCTTATGTACATCGCAATTCGATTAATGCTTCCCTGGGTCGCGAGTCGAATCATGAATATTTCAGCATTGGACATCTCGATCTGATAGGGATGACGAAGACTCCGGACCCAATTGGCTCTCATTGTGGCTGTATCACAATCCCGTAAATGATTCTATCATCGCTCATGTCTGTATGCTTATGAATGGAGATCCCGTTGGCTTTGATTAAGGCAAAATGAGTTCAAGCCTTGTTCATCAGGATCATGTCAGTGATCTAACAGAAATTGGCTGCTCTGACACTAATTTGATATGATCCGACGTAGAAATCGACAAGAATTTCCATCAAAATTAGGGCAAAGCAAATATTTTTATTTATAATAAAAAACAACATGAATACAAGGATAAACATCTTCAATTCGAGAGGTAGGTGATCTCTCCCAATTCCTCCAAATCTAGAGATAGTATTTCTTTCCTAAACCCTAAAAACTAAAACTCAAAACAATAATCTCATGCATAAACCTAACCCTAAATATAATAAGCCTATACCCAACAACAACAATAATAAAAGACAAAATTGTCTTTAGGTGTACAAAAGACCAAATTTCCCTTAGACTAGGCATTGGCGTAACATAATGTTACAATTTAAAAATGTTTCTTTCATCATCCTGGCTGTCCGTTCCAGCCTTGGTTAACTTCAAGTTCTTGGGCCAGGTAATGATAGAGTAAAAGTTAATAATGGTGGTGTTGACAAAATCCAAGTTCTTTCATATTAGCAATGAGGTTATCTTTTGACAAATTAACAGAAGGCACTGAAAAAAAAAACACATGTCAATAGAAAATTTGTGATATTGTGCTCAAATGTGTAGCAGATTGATTAGAAACAAAGTAAGGAATCCCAGAGTATAAGATTTGAGAGCACCAATCCTAAAAAAAAATTTTGCATTGATTTCCATACAAAACTAATTTACCAAGTTTTTATTTTAAAGTCTTGATAGAATAGAAGGTCCTGGCTTTTGTTTGATGGTCTGAAGCTACAATTTAATGGTAACATTGATAGATTAAATTAAACAATCAAATTGCTAAATTTGGAAACACTAAAACAGATGCCATTTAGCTTGATAAGTTGCAATTTGATTGATTAAATACAGGTAAGACTTAAAACCTAATATAAGTTATTTACCATTAGAATGTAGGAAACTTATACATAGCACTCAATTCCTATGTATTTGCATATCTCACACCTAAATTTCAATTTTTACATACGCGCCACCTTATATATGCATGAAAAGGTGTATTTTACTCTGTAAAAGTTAAAATGACATTATTTTTTTGAGTGATATGAAAGATATGGGTGGTATAAATGTAAAAAACAAAGTTTAGGTGTTAGGTATGTAAATACATAGGAATTGAGTGGTATGTATGTAGATGTCCCTGTAATGTATTCAATCAGTTGCAAGTAATATGGCAGAGGTCATATAAGCAATTTAAAAGCTATCATACAGCTACTTTGGGTGACAAGGTATTACCTTAATTCTATCATACTCTCTGGTAGCGCAATCCCTTTTATCTTCAGTAACCATTATTGTTCCTCTTATCACATCAAGTTTTTGCATTCTCGACTCATCATTACCAAATACCCTGGCAGAGGCAGCTTCAAGCTTTTCAGCCCTCGCACGTAAAGAAGACAAATCTGATAGAAGTGTTTGTACTGTCAATAAAGCATTGGATCGTTCAGAAAATGCATTTTGAATGCTTAACATCAACCCCATATATTCATGAAGAGTGTCCTGCTAAGATGTTTAAATATTAGTGGATATGCATATAATTTCAACAATAAACATATCATGAGTCTTCTAACATATTTTGTGAGAAAATTGTCAAAATGTTCCTCTGACTCTTTGCATGGGTACATTTTAGCCCCCAAGTCTATATAAGTGTCAATTTTGTCACTAGGCTCTTTTAATATGGGTATTTCAGCTCATATTAAAAGAGTCCAAGGACAAATTTGACACGTTTATAGATTGGGATTAAAATGACCTCATGTAAACAATCAAGGGACTATTTTGACACTTTAATCCTTATTTTGCACATTATTACCAGGTGTTTAATTGTTTGGGAATTCAATTCTCGGTAAAACCGGCTTGCTTTAACAGCAGCAGTTGCGACTATTTTGGCATCAGCAGCTCCAACTCTTTGAGACGAGTATATGGCCTCATCATTCTCCAACTTTATCAGTTTAATGAATGCCAAACCCAACTCGCCCATTGCTTCTCCAAGATCATGTTGTGCTTTAACCAGCGACTCTGCCTGCATCAAAGAAGGAATAAAAGGTGAAGGCAATAGAAGAATACCAGATTAAGCTAAGCCAAACGATGTCTTGAGCTAGGTAAAGAGTTTCTAAATAAAACATCCTTAAAAAATTTGGGTCATTTATATACATACCATGCAATTCCTACGCATTTATGTAGTTAACACCTGCACTTTGATTTTACATTAACACTGCCCAGATCATTTATATCACATCAAAAATACCACTATTTTAACTTTTAAAAAGTGAAATATACATTTTGATGAATAGTTAAGGTGGCATATAGGTAAAAAATTGAAGATTAGGTGTTAGATTTGTAATTACAAAAGAATTTAGTGGTATGTATGTAAAATTTTCAAAGAAAATTCATGCCCTTAATGAGCGGAATACTTGAGTGGCATTTGCCACAAATTTTATGCTAGCTTATAAATGAAATTGACCATAAACTTGGTGAAAATTTTTTAAATCTTGAACAAGTCAGCTCTAAGAAAATGCCAACAGCTGATTCTTATTCGTCAAATTTCCAGGGACAAAATTGGATTCCTCGAGCCTACAAATATAACCTCTCACAGATTGATAACACAAGTTCTACTACATGCATTTTAAAATTCAGTAAATTACATTTGGATTGTCTTTTTCCAGTTTAGCTCGATCCATAATTCCTAAGTATAAAAATTTAGTTCTGTTAAGATGGAGAAGTTTGAACTTATGCTTTAGTATGCGATCAAGTAAACTCCAATATGAACTTAAAAATACAGACGATCATAAATCATATTCAATACTAAGATTTTAGAATCTATATTTGTATGCCAAAAAATCCTATAAATAAGGCTAGTAAAGCCACTGACATAATCATGATAAAAATAAAATAAAAAAAAAATTTGGACAGAGTTTGGCAAATCTAATTCAATCCATGCACCTACATCGCTAATGAATTTGGTAAACCGTTTATGGTTGAATAAAAGATTTGTTTGATAATTTTGTTATTTGTTTTCTGCTCGCATTCCAAACATAAGAAAGCGTAAAATACAAGGAAAAGAAAACATGGATGTGATGCCTACTCTTAATTATCTACTCACTTCTATAAACGTTCAATATATTAACTAACGCTTGTTTAGAAATGTTGTAATTTGTGCTGTAAAACATAAAGTTGCCACTCCTGTGGCTGAAGCACTACCCAGAAATTTGCATGTTTTCATCCCTTACTATTGGACGGCACATTGGCAACATGCACTGTGATTAATTCAAAGTCAAACAAGGCCGAAAAGCTCTACAATTTCATTAATTATTTAATGTAAAAGATTCTGCTTAGCAAATTCATCATATGAACCTAAAAACAAATAATGACTTAATAGGGAAGCATGCAAACATCAGAGATTTTGACTAGATGTTTCCCACCTTAAATAAAGAGGACATCTACATACATACCACCCAATTCCTTTGTATTTACATACTAAAATTTCGTTTTTACATTTATACCACCTAAACCTTTCCTATCACATAAATAATATCACAATTTTAACTTCTAAAAAGTGAAATATACCTTTTCATTCATAGGTAAAAACACATGTAAAAATTGTAAGTTTAGGTGTTTGATATGTAATACATAAGAATGACATGTATCTAAATCTTCCTAAATAAAATTGTGATCCGCCAACTTAAATGAATACACCACTACACGAACAGTAGCAGATTTTCCTTTGCGGTTTCCTTCATGAGATTTCCTTTTCAGCGCAACTACCATTTTTGTTTCCTATAATAGCCTGTCTTGCGGTTTAAGGATTTCACGAGATATATCTCTACCGCTAATAACAGCTAATAACCACTAATAGTGGGAAGGTTCCTGCCGACTGGGGATTTTAACAAGATCGTTGGCTTCTACATAAGAGATATATCTTAAATGGCTAAATTAATGTGTGGAAATTTGCCTCTTGAATAAAATTAAAGTTTAAAATGAATGATTCTCTATAATAAAAATGAGTTGCTTTTATGCCAATTATATCTACTATTCCAGAGATGAATAGCCTATAAACAGATATTTCAAGGCAGAAAATAATATTAGTTTCTCCATGAACATCTCAAATCTTAATATCTTAAAATTTACACATAAAAATAATTTTCTTCCTTTAAGTGCGCCCATCTAATTCTATGATAATATTTTTATTATATTTTTTATCTTCAAAATATTCAACTTACAATTCAAAATTAATAATCGATATTGTGTATTTAAATTTTCACAAAAAAATAAACTTACAATTTTTACAATCTCGATGATTTATAATTCTCATAAGAAAATAATCAATTGTTTTTTATTAGATCTATTTTTATAAATAATAATATGGCCATCTATTTTCTTAAATAAATTATTAATAATGATAATAGCATAAACTAAAACAAAATCCAATATGACTCTACTTCTTTATTTAAATCATAGTCATCATAAAAGCTACTAAAATCTTATACCAATTCGCTAATACATTCATTTAAATCTCTTCAAGAAAAATTCTTTTTTTATGAGATATCATTTGTATTAATTTTTCCAAGTCATTCTAAAATTTTTCTTTTAAACATATATTCAAACTTATTTGGGGAGCATAAACACTTATAACATTAAGAATCCTAGTATCAATAACAATGTTTAGAGTTATAATTATATCTTCAATTCTATTAATTTTTACAACACTATTCAATTTTAAGTCATTCTAAAATTGTTCTTGTAAACATATATTCAAATTTATTTGGGAAGCATAAACACTTATAACGTTAAGAATCTTAGTATCAATAACAATATTTAGAGTTATAATTATATCTTTGATTCTATTAATTTTTTTAACACTATCTTTCAAACTCTTATTTATAATTACACCTACACCATTGCTAGTATAATTCCTACCTGAATACAAGAATTTAAACTTAAGCTATCAATCTCCCTAGTTTTTTCTTCTACTTATCTAGTGTCTTAAATGCATAAGATATTTCTTTCATATGAACCATAATATCTACTAATTCCATTAAGTTACTTATGATAGTACTTATACTCTAACTTTCTATCATAATATTAATTTCATGGACTAACTTCTTGTCTACATATATTATAATACAAGTTCCTACTTGAATTAATCATTATTAAACTTAAATTTTTAAACAATCAGTCACTAGCTTAATCATTTATTTTACATCATATTTCCCTTATGGGTATCACACCCATGCGACATATTTAATTGATTACAAGTGGGTGCTAATATCTTTGAGTGTAATACCATTTAGATTGTATTCGACATGCATACACACATTTATATTAATCTATCACATTTGGCGTGTCTTATCTCCTACAATAGTATAGTTGTGTGTATCAATATTGTATATTTAAATGTTAAATTATCAGCTTCCATGCGTGTGATTGTGAGAGTTTTGAATTGGGTAAAACTTAGAAAGAAGTTCAATACTGTAGGTGCACGACCAGTTTTATGCCTATAAGCTACCAATAAATATTGACGTACGAAAAACATCAATAGAGCATGATTGAAATGTACACAACTTCAAGCAAAGAACAGAGTCTCAAACATCTTTTTAAGGAAATTCATGAACTGGGGATGGAGAAGAGGTTGGAGGCGCCCAGACAGATGGTTTCTCATAAGCTTATTTGCAAAGCCTACAAATTAAGCAAATGTAGCTAATTTGGCAGGGCATTTTTTTCACATGAAAATGAAGGTGAGGAATTCAGATTACTCCTCAATTTTATTTAAACTAAACTTTACACAGCAAAAAACTAGACTAGTTAAATTCATGGTAAATTTTTCACTTTGATCCTACTTTGCATCTAATTAAGCAACCCCCATTAAACGAAACTCTATCATGCAAATTTGATCAAAAGTCAAATCTTTTACCTGCAACTTAAATTACTGTAATCACCATAACTTGTGCCTTCAGATTTGTGTTTGGTAACTTTGGTGTTTAGTGAAGTAATCTTTTTAGCTTGTGTAGTTGAATTAATCATTAATATTAAGCATATAATTTTAATTAGTCATTCATTAGCATAATCATTTATTCTGAATCACAATTCACTAGTTGGTGGGGTGGAGGTTGGGTATCACACACCATGGTTGATTTAATTGATTACAAGTGAGTGCTAATATCTTCGAGTGTAATGCCATTTATATTGTAATTGAGATGCATGCACACATTTATATTGATCTATCACATTTTTTATTTCTTATCTCCTACAACAATATACTTGTGTGTATTCATATTGTATAGTTAAATGTTAAATCATTAACTTCCAAGTATTTGGTTGTGAGGGTGTATTTAGTAGGGTGGAATTTTGAAAGAAGTTCAATAGTGGGGGTGCACGCCAAGTTCCAACCCCGCCCAACCCCCTTTGTATGTCTTCATGCTAACAATAAATATTAGCACAAAGAAAAACATTTAAGCAAAGAACAGAGAATCAAACATCATTTGAACGGAACAAATGAACTGGAAGTGGGGAAAGGTTGGGGGTGACCAAACACTTAGCTTTTCAAAAGCGCATGCACCAAGCCAACAGATTAAACAGATGTGGCAGATTTGGCAGCATTAGGTTTCCAGGGAATGAAAAGGGTGAAGCATTTGGAATGCTCCTTAATTTAATTTAAACCAAATGTTAAACTGAATAAAATATCAAAGTATCAAACTAGTAACAATCCAAGTAAAACTTTTACTTTGTGTTGCTTGTCGTGACTCTTTGGTAGTGCGGCCCAGCGTAAGTCCTTTGGGTTCACGGGTTCGATCCCGTTTGAGTGTATCTTTCTTGCAGTGCAGAATCGAGTGATTAGGCACGTGACGGTGGCAGTAGGCTCGTACCATAGCCTACGACCATTCAAAAAAAAGTAAAACTTTTACTTTAATGCTATTTTGGATCAAAAGAAACCAATAATATGTACTAACCATTTTTTTAGAAATCAGAGAAAATTTTTGGCGACTTAAATTGTACCTCTATTTTCGCAACTCTCAGATATCAATCGAAATAATTTTATAAAATTCTACATGAAAAATTGATCAATTTCATATAAAGCATCATATGTTAATTATGAATAGATCGAGAGAAATAAAAAGTTGAATGAGGGAAATCCAAATTCCTTAGCTTACGAACCCTCACTCCTCAGTTTCATCGCACATCTCTCCTATCCTCTGCCTCGCTTCTATCATGTGATTCCCTTTCCTTGTCCTTTCTCGTGCGGTAGAAGCAGTAGGGAGCTGTGACCCTTGTTGCAGTGCAAGGGCCACAAACTAGCAGGGAGGTGAGTGGCACAGAGGAAGCCGCTAGATGCAATTGAGGGCTCCACTACAATTTTTGTAAGTGTGAATATGGGACAATTTCTGTGAGTGTGAATCCTTATTTCATGTTATTTGAGACATTCATTTTCTTCCTCGCACTTTCATTTTAAGTTTTGACTTATTTTCCATGCCTTCCTTTCTGGTAGCCGTTGGAGGAGCCGATTTTGTGTCGGAAGCGTCGACCTTTTAGAGCTTCCAAATGAGTTCTAGCCCGATATCAACGCAAGAGAAGTGTGGTTGAACGTGATAGAAAATAAATTTGGCAGCTTTGGGGAAGTATTGGTCGTCGAGAAAGTCGTTAAAGGTATGTTTTGGCAAATCAATGATCTTGTAAGCTAAATTATCTAATGAACTAATATATTATGAATTCCTAATTCGTTTAAGATTTCCTCAATGAGCATTTAATCATAGGTTCCTTAGAAATAAGAATAATAAGAAACTCTATCATAAAAAATAACAACTAACCCCAATACGCCCGCACAAAAAAAAAAAGTCTAGAATGAATGAGGAAAGATTTTAAATGTCACAAGTAAAAGCACATGAAATGGAAACAGATAGAACACAAGTCATCCCATGATTAAGCATTCTATGATAACTTCTCAGGAAACAAGATTATTAGACAGCTCTGAAAGAAGAATCAAAGTTACTGATAACATTAGACGATATCTTCATCATTTATATAGTTGACCGTATGCATTAGTTTCTTTTAAAATAACATGTTGCTGTGAGAAGTTCTTAACAAAAATCAAGATTGGCAAGACTGTTGAGAGATTTCCAAATTAATCACAGCAACAAAAAGTACCCTCAATGGGCATTTAGTCATAGGTTCCCTACAAATAAGAATGATGTAAGAGAAGAAACAGAGTTACTAAGAACAAATATGTTATACCATCAACTTCATATCTTCTAGAACTCATTCAGCAAAGCATTACAGAGCTTGCCAATAAGATTTAAGCGTAATCTCAAATCAGAATACCTGTTCTGAGGTAGCATTGAGCTGCAAGGCGAGTTCCTGAGTATTTCCTTCTCTCTCCAAAAGCTCCTTGTCTTCTTCCACCAGCAATGGTTTCGTCCCTACCCAATCGTTCGTCATGGACTGCTTCAACTCTTTGAACATCCTCAACAAATCCCTTCCACCCCTCGCCGGCTGCACCACCTCCTGTGGTGCCCCGCTCCCGCGCACTCCATCCCCAAATAACTGCCCCGGGAGTCGCACCGCCCCGTCAAGCACCCTCGAAGCCATGTCCGTCGTTGGCGTCAATGGCAGCTTCCCCTGCGCTTGGAGAAAAACCCTAAGCTCCTCACTGCGCCCAACGACCGGATGCGCCGCAAGGCGCTGAAAGTACTTCTCCAAAGCCTCCCTCCGCTGTTCCACAAACTCTTGCCTCTGCATCACCTGACTCTCAACCACGTTCTTGTCGGGGCGGATGGGGATGAAGAAGCCGCGGTAGGATTCGGCCAGACGATCACCCAGCGTGACCACGTCGCGAAATCGGCGTCGTACGACGTACGGGGCTGCAGCCCCGCGTACGCGTGTGGTTATGAGATATGTTATGTAGGCGCCGCCACCAGGAACAAGTGAGGTCGCTGAATCGCTCTCCTTCTGGGGGTCAGTGACAGTGATCTCCAAATAATCAGAGGTGGAGGCGCGGCCTGATCTTGCGGAAACCATCGCGTTTCTCGAAGTAGAATCTCCGCCATTCTGTGGCTCGACGGGCCGGAAAACCGCATCCGCGTATGAAGGGGGGTCGACGAAGGAGGATGGAGAAGAGAAAGAAGAGGAAGATGGAGTAAGGAATGGATCGCCACTAACGGCGCTGCGGTAAATAGAGGGGGACGATGAAGAAGGGGAGAGGGGAAGGGAAGCCCTGACATCGGCAGAGAGCTGGGAATCGGAGCCGGAGGTGGTCTCCGGCCCCATCATTGCTGGACTGTAGATCGAAGGCGGAGGAGGCCGCGAGTAATCGGAGCGATGGGGTAACGGTAGAGCTGGAGTGCAGCGAAGAGGAGAGCGCTGATCTTTGCTCGTTTTCCGCAGATGAAGTCCCTTCAGAAAACGGAATGGATCCAAGGATGAGAACTAGCAGATTCAAGATAAAAAAATAAAAAAAAATAAAAAAAAAAGTTGAAGAATATTTACATAAATGCCACTAAATGCTTATGTATTTATTTTATATATATATATATATATATATATATATATATATATAAATTAAATTGAATACAAGATTTTAAAAAAAATATAATGAATTAAAATTATTAATTAAAAATATAGAATAAAAACATATTGAATTATATTTAAATAATCTTTTAATATAAATAATAAGATTTAAATCTTGTCACAACCCTTAATATCATATAGTTGAGTGATTAGGATTGTGAGAATAACTCTTTCTTCGTGAACAACTCGTGTTCAGCTCGCTAAGTGAATGAGTCAAACACAAATACAATTTTTTTTTGTTCTAACCATAAATGAGCTGAACACAAACATTGGCATTTTTTAACCATCCAAACACGAGTCGAGCTCCGACTCGCTCGCGTTCGGCTAGTTTACACCCTTGGCAACATTGACTATTACCAATATATGAAAAATACAAAAAATATGTATTTTTTTAAATATTAAAATAATTTTATTTCTTTTGTGGTATTAATGATTCATGTGATATAAATATAAAATTAAAGTTTAGATGATCAATATGTTAATACATAAAAATTTGGTGGTATGTATTCAAATTTCTCAATGTAATAGATAAAAATATACTCTATATGTTTTAAACTAAAATTAAGACTTTTAAATTCATATTCATTAAATATTTAAACGATAATATATTTAGTTAAAAATGGTTAGAATAAAATTTTCAAAATATAGAGTTTGCATGTATTATTTATGGAGTCATATTAAAAAATATGATAATTTTTAAGGAAAAAAGAGCGAGACTTGACGCAATAATTTTTTTAAACCAATCCACAGTTTCATGCATAAATGGTCAATATTTCGTACAAATGTAATAGATAAAAATATACCATAAGGGTGCGTTTAAGGCAGCTTCTGCGTTTCAGGATTATGTGTAATCCTGAAATGCGGCCCGCGGGCGAGTTGTGGGCCTCGACCCGCGGTCTGCGTTTAGTGTAAAAACACAAACGTGGTTCCGAATAAGCTAGTGAAATGCGCGAACCAAATGGTACAGCGGCATTTTAAAAACGTAGTCTGCACTTATAAGCTGCCCCAAATGGGCCCTCAATGTTTGCATAAAGTTAGAAATCATATCAATACGAACAAATGTCAAAATCCTTCTTCAACTCATAGATTTAAGAAGCTAGAGAAAAATCTATTGTACATTTAGTAAATATGATTAGATGCATGCTAATACACAAGATTGTTAACTAAAATAAATATAAGGAGTACTTTCAGGCAGCGTTGCTGTGGCGGTGCGATGTCGCGCAACAGTTTTGCCGACTAAAAGATAAAATAGATTTGTTTGAGAGAGCATCAACCTTTTAAAGCTTTGTAAGAGGCATCATTGCGGCGGTGGTGCGGTGTCGCGCTGAGAGAAAATGTAATTTTAAACAAAATTATATTATATAATATTTTTTTTTCAAAATGTGACACTGATATTCTTTAATCTGATATGACTAAGTGCACTGACTACTAGAAAAGTCACGATCTGACCTTTTGAAAATAAAATAAATTTGTAATAATCCTCACAGTTTTATGAACAAAAACTCTTTTTGCAGCAGCTATTTCTTCTAACGGCTGCAGCTGTCCCAAACAGACCCTGAGATTGCTTCTACATAAACAAAGTTAAAATGGCACTGCAATCACACTACTCCAAACCAAATTGATGGGTTGGGTTTTCCTCCAACTACCTAATGTCTTCCACCTGAAGTATGAATTAGTTTTTGTCAAGGGGGAAAGATAAACATGAGATGAGGACTTGCTATCTTGGTTTTTTAGTAAATTTTGATTTTGTTTAGGCTAGATATGTAAATACATAAGAACTAGGTGTTATGTGTGTAAATCACTTAAATTCTATGATTGAGGTTCAGTTGTTACATATGTAAATACATAAAAAATGAGTGTTATGGATGTAAATCCTCCTTAAATTTATTAGATTATCTGCCTCCACTTTGGTATAATTGCATTATTCTGAATTAATGGCAATTTGTTTTAAATTTACAAAAGTTGCCATTAATAGAGGAATTCATGCAAATATATACCAGTAGAAAGCTTCCCTATTTAAGTTTCTATTATAAAAAATGTAAATTGGTATATTTTGATGTATTTATTTGTAAAAAGTAATGTTTGTTGTATACTTTACTGTGCACATGTAATAGTCCAGAAATTTATCCTTAGATATGATATGAAATATTTGGGCGGTATAAATGTAATAAGTAAAGTTTGGGCGGTTTGTTAAAAAATGTGTTCCTGATGTGCAATACTTCCTGGAACACTGGTGTGGTTACTTTAATATTCTCACAAATGCTTCTTAAGAAGAAATGGTATCAGCTGCAAATAGGCCAGTAAGTGAGCTGAGTCTGAGCGAGTTTAGGTTTGGTTCGTGTTCGGCTCATTCGAAATTGGCTCGTGTTTGAAATTGCTCTTCAGCTGTGTGTTCATGTTCGGCTCGATTTACATATTCTTGTTCGTGTTTAACTCAAAATTATCCCATTTAAACCGATTAAAACACACACACACACACACACAAATATATATATTTCACGAACCCGTGACCTGAAGGGACTTACGACTTTCAAAGAGACTGCTCTACCAGTAGTTCACTGCAGATGACATATATAATATCGAGTACGATCGAACAAAGGGTAGTTCATGTTCGGGTCCTTCAAGCTTAAAAAATTTATTGGTGCTCGATTCATTTACTTATCGATTGATTCGAACACGAACTATTTAACAAATCTAACAAGACTTTTTCATAAACAATGACATTTTTCTTACAACCCAAGGAAGCATTTACCATTCTTGGCATGCAACTGCATTTTTAGTTATCACAACTCCAAACATCTTGGGAGCTGAATATAATTTATAATCATGCTTTTAGAGTGTAAGAGCTTTTGTGAAAAAGATAAGATGATGGAAAAACTGAAGGATAAGATTGTCATCTGAATTGCTCCTGCATTTCACCCCCACA
Source organism: Phalaenopsis aphrodite (assembly GCA_003013225.1). NCBI lineage: Eukaryota > Viridiplantae > Streptophyta > Magnoliopsida > Asparagales > Orchidaceae > Phalaenopsis > Phalaenopsis aphrodite. Next base: position 357,421 of record NEWO01000119.1, read on the forward strand.
GCAAAAAATCACATGTTTTACCATATTTTTGCCAGACTTTTAGGATTTGTTTCATAAGTTCTCAAGTTTGCAAACTTGTGGGCTTCAAAACAAGAGGGGTGTTTTTTTATTGTGTTTTTTGTCATTTATAGTGATTACTATCTTTATTGTATATTGTTGTATAACATATGTATAACATTGTATGATATTGTTATACACGAAGTTTGCATGCATACGAATTCTGCACGAAATAATTTTTTTTATTGTTGAGGGTTGTTTTCCGGTGAACATTAGTGGGCGTGTCTATTATGACTCCTAATCAACCAACCCCTAGGACGAAAAATCCCATCAATTACCTTCTATCTCTTTAACTATTTTATGCAAGTCTATCATGAAACATTGTTTAATCATATAAAATTGACTCCAAACCTTATTCAAAACTAGTAAAAAATATAATGCAGGGTTCAACAATTTTTATTTGTAATGATATGTTTGGATGACTCTTTCTTTAAAATTCATGTTGGCATTATATATATGTGTGTGTGCGCGCGCGCCGCATACCTCGCATGTTGGTTGACATCCACAATATATGACTCTTTAGGTATGAAGTTTGAATCCCCTCCAACATAGTTGGCCTTAAAAAGGTGATACTCAAATTTAGACACATTAGAGAAGATTGAAGACTCGTATAATAACATTTGACCATTTTCTTCAGTATATATATATATATATATATATATATATATATATATA
>NEWO01000119.1:358307-381174 GCA_003013225.1 Phalaenopsis aphrodite
TTAACAATGTAATATTGTTTAAAATATACATATGGCTTTAAATATACTTTTAAATGAATAAAAAATAAATTTTATTTATTTAAATATCCAATTTGGATCATTCTCTCTCCACTTGATGCTGGTGGGCCTCCATGAAAATTTGATTTATCTTCATTTATGCTTAATGAATAATATATGAATACCTTAATTTTTTTTAAGAAGATTTACATACATACCACTTAATTTCTATGTATTTGCATATCTAACACCTTACTTTCAATTTTAACATAATGCCACCTTACAACCTATTAAAAATTGTATGTGATATGAAAGATTTCGGTGGTATAAATATATAAAGGTAAAGTTTAGGTGCTAGATATGTAAAATAGATAGAAATTTGGTGGTATTTATGTAAATACTCTTTATTTTTTTCCTTTGCATAAAATTCTTTTATTGTCATGTGGTAATGAAAGGTGCCTTCATCTACTTTGGTGGTTGAAGGTCATTCATGGAAGACTTCAACTTGTATGATCATGGCAAGCTTGTTTGCTATGAATTCATTTTATAGCCCATCCTCAGACCATTTCCATTATATTATATTTCCACCATTCATCACCATCTCTATGAGAAATTTCTTTTTTAAGGATTAAAAAGGATAAAAAAATCTCCTCATAAAGTTTATAGATAGTGTTTATTTTTGTCATATTTTCTAGAGTTTTAGGGTGGTGAGGATTTTATTTACAGGGTGTAAGACAATGATTTTCATTGATGTACTGCATGAGAGCTTTGAGAAGATTTCGACGCATATATTTGCAGTCGGATGTTGTGACTGATTTGCGGCGAAAGTAAATTTATTCTATTAGCTTCGGTATTTGCGTATGAAAATTCTACACAAAAAAAGACGAAATTAACAGTGGAGTTGCGGCGTTTTTTTGCGTCGTATTTGAGTCAAATAAATCGACGCAAAAACTTCACTCAAAAAATTCGAAAAAAATCCGATCCAAAGTTGACGATAAAGCCGACGCAATCGACTTAAAAAACTCATCACGCGACTTCCAATTCATTTTCTTCTTCATGCTCATCTCCTCTGCTTCCTCACGTGACACTGAAACCCCCTCTCTTCCCTCTTGTTGTCGCTAGTCGACGCACCTCTTCGTCGTCAGCACCGTTCCTCCCTCTGACCACCGAAATCCATTGCAACCCTAGCCGATCGGAAAAGGTTACTTCGGTCATTTTTTTCCTTTTTTTTTAAATTTTGGTATGTATGTAACATTTGACATGAGATAAGATAGTTAATTGTACTGGTTGCATTAAGAAGTTACTAAAAGAAGTCACAAGAGACCAAAAATTATTGATGTCAATTACTAATTACTAATAAAAAAAGCATGCCTTTAAACTTAAGTCACATCAAATTTTTTTATTATGTAGGCCTACAAAAGCACTCTCCAAGTATATGAAAGTCCCCATTTAATGGGACTACCTACAAAAGCAACCCCCCAATGATATTTTAGAGTAAGCTTGTTTAAAGAGTCTAGCAATAGGAAAAAGATCTTAACGTTTAGTAAGGTGGTATGTAGACAAAAAATGGAGTTTTGGTGTTAGCTAGGTATGAATATACATAAGAGTTAAGCGGTATGCATGTAAATATTGCAATTTAGGTGTTAGGTTTGTACATACCTAATATTTGTGTCGGAATATTCTATGTTATATGCATAGGTAAGGTATTATGTAGGTATAAATCGAAGTTTAGGTGTTAGGTTTTTTACTTTTATTTTAGACATAGCTACAATATGTTTTCTGTTTAGATTTTGTGCATTCCTTCATTTACTTTTGTGTGATGCTCATGATTATTTATGTTGTTAGTCCTGCTACAGATGGCCACGAGTGGTGTTGGTGATCAGTCATCTCAGCGGGTGAATGCAAGCAAGAAATTGATTATTCCATATTTATTTTGACTGTTAATTTTTAAAATGATAATTAATAATTATTTTTTATTATGTCGGAGGAGTGCGAGCAGCTCTGGGAGAGGTGGTTGCCCTCTCAGAGCCCCAAAATTGCCAGCAGTAGTTGCAGTTAGCCAATTAATGTGCAGCTTAAGTGTGGTTTATGGACGCAGATGATGGGAAAAAAGAAGGTCGAGATCTCTCGTACTTCTGTGGGTGGCATGAGCTCGTCACACCTGAGTACTGTGGAGCCTGCCAGCCAGGTCACTGTTATGACTAAGGAGGTTCACCATCTACGTGAAGACCAACAAAGAATTAAGTAAAGTGTACCGCATTTGATAGAGATTATAGAAGAACGTTGGGGCAAGCAAATAGAGATTGTTGTAGTCGATGAGGATAAGGAGAGGAGGATGAGCACAAGGATTAGAAGTTTTTATGTATTTCTATATTGATTAGGGTGTGGGAACTTTTGATAATTTAGATTTGTAACTGTAGCTTCTTTTTCAATATTTATATTTTTAAGAACTTTGAACTATGATATGGCTGGAAATAATGTTGTTGTATCGTAGATTAATTGTTAATTTTGTTGTATTGAGGCATAGCTCTTGCTCTCACTTTTCTTATTTTTAGACATAGATGCTACTTGTGTCTTACCTTTACTGCATAGTTTTTTTTCTGCTTATGATTATTTTTCTTGCTAGTACTAATCTTTTTATTGTCATTAATTTGTTTGCAAATGGCCATAGGCGGTACAAATGGTCAACCACCTCATCGAGCCCGTGTTCTTGTGACCCTTAAGACCACTTACCGTAACAGTAAGAGGTTGTCTACTCCTGCCGCTGCTTTCAATACTACTACACCTTTTGTGGCGCCTCCTCCCCCATCGACTGCTGCTACACCTTCAATAGCACCTCCTCCCCCATTAACTGTTGTCATCCCTCCTGTGGCACCTGCTCCCGCACCCAACGCTGCCCCATCTTTTATGACGTATGTTGTTTCCGCATCTACTCCCCCACCTGCTGCTAACACACTTCTTGAGTGATGTGAAGAAAATGATCAAGTTGTGCTAAATCCAAAATTGTCCAAAAGACACGCCTAAAGACTAGAACACTGAAGGGAGGGAGGGAGGGAGCAATAACACAACATTGAATTGTAAATTTGCATAACCTTTATTCATGAAATGGATTCACTATTTATTAAAATGGGGAGTAGTACAATTACATATTTTACCCCTAACATATATAAGTACAACAGGAGTATTTTAGTCTATCGATAATTATGACATATGAGGCCTACAAACAACTTGTCGGACTGGCCTGGGTGGCTGCAAGGCTTGGCAGCCATTAAGCCGGGTAGCTTCTTGCTGAGGACCGATGTTGATTGCTCTGGAACTGCACTGTCTGTTTCGCCCATTTGGTTTATCCAAGGCGAGGAAGCTGGATTTATCTGCATGAGTCTGGTCATATAAATTCCTTAGGAGCTGATCTATTCCTATCCACTGGGAAGTATTGCCATCTCAATACGTGCGGGCCAACCAGCTAGGCTTGCGGTCATGGATCGTCTTTAGAGGGCTCCACGATGCCACATCGCATCTTCCGCCAACCGCAAGATGTCTTTAAAATTAGTGCTAACACATTTTTAATATACACATTGCTTGCCATAATCTAAGGATCGAATGATACTCATCTCTCATTAATCACCATTTTACTCATCATGGAAGCAATTTAAATACACTCCTAATAACCCAAATTTGATCCAATTGTTATTTGCATCTCCTAAGTGTCAATTTGTACAAAATAATTCTAAATTAGTCACATTAACAACCAAAAAAATTGAAAATTTACGTGCATACACGTAAACTTTTATGAATTTATATCATTCAAAATTTGACATTTACACTTATAACAAGTCAATGTAATACATCTATACATAAAGATAATAGTGATGATAGTATTCATTGATTCGAGGCTAAAAAATTTGAGGGGTGTGCATGTAAATATGAATGTTCAGGTGTTAAATATGTAAATATATGAGAAATCTGTGGCATGTGTGTAAATGGCCATAAAAAAATTGTATGTGAAATTTGAATAGGGTTACCCTTTCTGACCTTATTGTTATAATATCATAGAAAAAGTCTTGACACTCCAACTTGCAGCCAAGACAATTGACAATTGCATCATTTATTTGGGCTTTTGAACAAAGCAGACATATTATACTTTTGGTGCAAAAAGTAGCCCATCTTTTTTCATTATTACATATATATATATATATATATATATATATATATATATATATATATGAATTTTATAAACAAGGAGAAGTCAATGCAATGAAGTGTAATAATAAGAGGAACTTTTTATGAGAAAAAGTCCTATACATATTGTATATTTTGTTTTTTTTATGGAATATTTAGTGCCAAATAATAATTTTAAGGGAAATTTACATGCATACCACTTAATTCTTATGTATTTAGTGTAGCCCTATAATTTATGTATGAAAAGATGCATTTTTAAAAATTAATGATACTAATAATTTTTACGAAAAAATAAAGATTTGAGTGTTAAGATAGTAAATATAAAAGTTTAGATGCTAGATAACAGACAACAATAGTGTTGCATGTTTGCAAGCAAGACTAAGTTAAGACTCCAATCACAATGTGTCACGTGTGTGGTCTGATCTCATCATGTGTTAAACTATTTAATTTTTGGTATTCAGTAGGGCAGGATCGTACACGTGGCTCACTGTGATTGGAGTCTTGATGCAAAACAAGTAATATTTTTTGTTCCCTAAATTAAATTTGTACAAAATTTAATCTCTAAATTTAAATGACAGCTTTCAAAATTTTTTTTATCAAATAATAAAAGAGTCCAAATATTACGATCCAATTTGGATGACCTTAAAACTTAAAAAAATAAGCAAATAACAGTTCTAATTTTGAATTATATACCAATTGAAATATTTATTATAAAATATATAACAAAATAATAAATAATTAAATTTTTTTAATTAAAAAAACATATTTATTATTTTAAAAATTATCTATAAATTAGAATCGCATAATTTCGTTTCATCTCTCTCTAATTAAAATATCATATACCAACTTTATAAAATAAATATTTACATACATACCTCTCAATTCCTATGCATTTACATGTCAAATACTTAAAACTTTAATTTTTACCATAAAAAGATGTATTTCACATTTTAAAAATTATAGTAATAATATTTGTAGTGTAAAAAATAAAAAATTATGTAGGATAAGTCCTAAAAGCAAAATACATAAAAATTGGTTGGTGTGCATATAAATGCCCCTTCTATAAATTCATCCTAAGTTATCTTTCTGACAACATAGTGAGATCCATATCACCGACAACACATTTATATTCTGTTTAGGGCAGCTGCAACTTATTAAAAAATAACTGTGAAGCTGCTGAAAAATAATCTGATGTTGCAAAAAACTGCGATAACTATTATAAATTTTTATTTTTTGAAAAAAAATACAGGCTGCATCTTGAAAGCTGCAAGCACACCTAGCTAGGACTGGTGCGAAAAAGCTGATTTCAGCTGCAACTTTTTAAAAAAACTGTCAAAACGTAATTTATCCAAACAGACAAAATCACATCTAACCGCGTACAGTTATCCCAAACAGACGCTTAGTAAACCGGACGTAATATTTCCTTCAACAAATTTAGTTCACAAACAATATTCTAACCCCATTGGGTGGTTGAGAAGCCCCCTCCCCACTTGCAAAAGAAAATTAAATCTCATTTTAATTGGCCCCCCCAAAGCCTTCCCCCATCCCCTTTTCTTCCTCTCTATATATCAAACCCTTTACCTTTCCAAAAAAAAAAAAAAAACCCTAACCCTACGCTCCGATTTCCCCTTCCTATGATCCATCGGCTAACTCTCACCACCCGCGTCGTCCCGGAGAAACCCTTCATGCCGGACTCCATCGCTCGCCACCACGAGCTCGCCGTCGGCCCCAACCAGTGCTCCTCCACCGCGGTTCAATCCATCGCCGCTCCGGTTCACTCCGTCTGGTCCGTCGTGCGCCGGTTCGATAAACCGCAAGCTTACAAACACTTCGTCAAGAGCTGCCAGGTGGTTGTCGGTAACGGCGACGTGGGTACCCTGCGGGAGGTCCACGTGGTTTCCGGCTTGCCGGCGGCGAACAGCACCGAGCTCCTCGAGATTCTTGATGATGAGAGCCACGTGATCAGCTTTCGCGTCGTGGGTGGGGAGCATCGGCTGGTGAACTACCGGTCGGTAACCACGCTGCATGCTGCTCCGGCAATCGCCGGCGTTGGGACGGTGGTTGTGGAATCTTATGTGGTGGACGTGCCGCCGGGGAATACCAGTGAGGATACCCGAGTCTTCGTTGATACTATTGTTAAGTGTAATCTCCGGTCGCTCGCACGAACTACCGAGAATCTCGTAAAGCGCGGCGGCGGCGGAGGCGGAGATGGTGGCGGTTTGGGTTCGCCGTGAAAAGTCTCCTTGTCTTTTTATTTATTTGGGTTTGTTTATTTAATGAGTTTTCGCGCAAATAAAAGATGCTTTCATTAGTTGATGTTTGTATTTATTGTTTTTCTATGCGGGGCTATGTGCAGAATATTTGTATGAGGAGAAGTGGATAAGAGGATAAAATTGTCAGAATTGTAAAAGTTTTTTTTTTTTAATAAATTGGGCAATTACATCTAGGCCACCCCAAATTTGCTATTTACAAATCAAGCCCCTCTTTAATAGTTCATATTTTTCAAATTCTCACTCAGTTTATAATATTCATGGTAAAATTCCAACTCATATTTTTCATTTTTATTTTTCATTTTTATGAAATTCTAAGTAATTTGATTGTGGGATGTGGTATGATTAAGGCTCTGTTTGGAGCAGCTTGTGAGTTTTAGGATAAATAATTTATCTTGAAACGGTTAGACGGCATTTTTAAAAACACTGCTGCACTTATAAGCTGCCCCAAACTGACCTTAAAACATCAGTTTGGGAAGAAAAAACATTACATGGGCTTTTAATTTGTAAATACCAATGTTTTAGATGGTATCTATGTAATTATGCCTTTAGGGGCAACATTTTATGTTAATTTTCCGAGAAATTTACACCCACACACACTTCTTTGGTAATTGTATGCTTTTTTTGTGGTAGATATGTAAATACATAAAAATTGTATAATATATCTGTAAATGCCTCTAATTTTTTATTTCTGTTTAAATCCTTTTAAATTTATACATAATATATATATATATATATATATATATATATATATATATATATATATATATATATATATATATATATATATATATATATATNTATATATATATATATATATATATATATATATATATATATATATATATATATATATATATATATATATATATATATATATATATATATTGTTGATTTTCCTGATTAATTTAGAGAAATTTTTAATGGTTTTAGCGTTTTAGTTGAACTAACAGACTGGAATTTTTCTTGAAGATGGTAGCTTAAAAAGTTGGTAATCGACGGCCAAGATCGGACAGTGTCACGCGCTGCTCCTATGGAATAATTTCTCGTCTATTTTCACCACTTCTCTATTGAGATAAATTTGAATTTTTTAAATGAAAATTTACAAAAATATCACACAATTCTTATAAATTTATGTGAAACACTTAAATTTCCATATTTACATTTATGCCACCTTACCTATTTTTCAAATGGTATATTTCACTTTTTTAAAGTAGAAGCGGCGATATTTGAGATGTAATTTCAAAATTTTGAGCAATAAGATTGATTGTAAAAAGTAAAGTTTAGGTGTTAGATATGTAAATACATAAAATTGGTGGTATGTATGTGAATGAGCTTTTTAAATATAAGCGTATTCGTACATTAGTAAAAAAAAATATCTAAGAATTATTATATTTGCCAAAGATGAGTGCAAAATATATGAAAAATCAGCAAAAAAATATTTTACACTAATTTAAAAAAAAACGAGGATTTACATAAATACCACTCAATTGACTTTTTTCACTTTTCAATGCTAAAGGGAGAGAATTTTTTGAATTGATATAAAATATTTGGATGGTATATATGTAAAAAAAGTAAAGTTTGGGGCAGCTTATAAGTGTGGGGACATTTTTGAAAACACTGCGGTACTTTGTCCGAAAACACGGTTCCATTTTTACACTAAACGCAGACCGCGGGTCAAACCCCGCGGGTCGCGTTTCAGAATAAGCAGTTTATCCTAAAACACACAAGCTGCCCCAAACGCATCATAAGTGTTACATCTGTAAATACCAAAAAGCTTGACTAAATCATTGAAAGAGCAAAATCTATTCATTTTTTAAGTTCCAACTTTCGATATATAAAAAAAAGATGAAGTTTCACATACATACCACATAATTCCTACATATTTACACATCTGCCATTTAAATTTTAATATTTATATGCATGCCCATTTCCAATACATGAAAACATATACTTCACCTCTTAAATATCAACAAAAGTGACATTTTTAATGTTATAAATGTAAAAGTCTAAATTTAAGTGTCTGGATATGTAAATTCATAAGAATTGTGTGGTAGGTATGTAATAATAAATGTAAAAGTCTAAAATTAAAAAAAAAAAAAAAAAAATGGAATCAAGTTGGTCCTTGAAAGCACCAACTTGTGGTTTAAAATAAATGCAAGTTGAAGGCTTTTTGTAATGAGGAGTTTGTCATCTTTCTAATTTGTTGTAATTTTTAATTTATGGTTTATTTTTTTGTCCATAAATATTTGTACCAAAATATAATTATAGATTTGCAAGTTGGGTTCGGCAGCTTTCATCCTTCCTTTACTCTTCTTTATATTTGTACGGCCATAGACTTTTCACGTGTGAATAATTATTGGGAACTGTGTATTAACTATAAAAATTATATATATATATATATATATATATATATATATATATATATATATATATATATGTGTGTGTGTGTGCATGCAGGGGTGTGCATCGCGTAACTCAACTTGTTCGTTGGCATCCTCATTGTAAGACTCCTCAAGTCAGAAGTTCGAATCATCTCTGACACAGTTGGCCTTAAGGAGGTGACACTCGAATTGTTAGACACATTAGGGATGACTTGAGTCTTGTATAGTAGTCTCTGGTCATTCTTTATAGAAGAGAGCCAAAAAAAAGTGGGGCATTTACATATATATATATATGCCACCTAATTTCTAACTAAATAACACTTAAAACTATACTTTTTACATTTATACAACCAAGATCTTTCATATCACCTAAGAGAATAATATTTTAACTTTTAAAAAGTGAAATATAATTTTTGATGCACGAGTACCATGAGTATATATATGTTAAAATTGAAGTTTAGTTGTTAGATATGTAAATATATAAGAATTGAGTGAATGTACGTAAATCTTTCAAAAAAAATTTTGTTTTATATAAAAAGAAAGCACTTAATTACAATTATAAATAATATGAATAAGATAATATTACTAATTGATGTGTCACTAAGAAATTTTTATCATCTGACAAGAAACTCTACGCAGTTTGAGCAAGTAGTTCAGATTCAAATTTGGGATCATCTAATAGTAAAATCAAGGTCTAGATCAAACACAAAGTACAATTTAAGGCTTTGGTGCATCAATTAGAATGTTAAACAATCTCTAAATCTAGCTTGATTATAGTCAAATCAAGCAACTCAACGAGAGGAATCCAATGAGCTAAATATCATCTAATTTTGAGGCCGTTAAGATACTTAGATGTTATGCAAATAATTTATAATCAAGATAATCAATATAGATTGTCCGATCGAGTATTTTGATAACCTGACTAAATTTAGTAAAATAGTCCTCTCAAAAATTATAAATAGACACACATTCCTCACTTAAATGGGGGAGAAGAAGAGAAGAGAGTAAGCTTACTATTAGAGTTTAACCGTTGAAGTCATCAATATCATCGCAAGCTATTAGAATTCATCGCCGATCACCTTCAACAATTATTACAAATAAATAAGGTTATTATAGCCTCAACTACAGATTATGTAGCCAAATACCGTTGTTATGACTACTAACTATGACTTTTGTAGCTAACAAGTACTATTGTAGTTACCAACTATAATTAATGAAGCCAAATTATGACTACTGTAGCCAAACTACCGGTATAAAATTATGATTATCAATTTTTGTAATCTCATCATATCTAATTCAGGGGAAGAGTGAACTTCTTTCTTACTATATTATTTCGATTTGGTCTGATCCGGTGATTTTTCCCCATTTTTAGAGCTTTTCACATAAAAACTCTTAGTCTCCTCCATGCCTTGAGATATAGAAATTTTCTTAAAATAAGATTTATGTGCACACTATTCGCAACACTAACATCATAATATCATATTATGAAGCCATTATAATAAATTATTTGTCATTTGCACATGTTTGACAATGATAGAAATAACAATGAAAGATATGTTATGTTATAAAGTTGATGTGTCAACAAGGAAATTTTATGAACATGCACAGATATTATGCAAAAAACATACCAAATTCAAATTCACAAATCTTTGGGCTCAAATTTTAACAAATTTATAGTCAAGTTGAATGTCTTGATAAGTATGCAAAAAAGCAATACAATCAGAGTCCAAAGGAGCTCATATCAAATATTTGAAGTGAACTCAACGGCTTGAACACATCAATTAAAAGACTGAACAATCTCATATGTTGGCATGTTTATGATCAAATTGATCATCTCAGCGAGATAAATCCAAAAATTTAAAAATCATTCAGTTTTGAATTTCATAAGGCACGTAAATCTTGAAAAATAATTTATGACCAAGGGAATCAACACGGACAGCTCGAAGAGACATTTTGAGATCCCAATGAAATATATTGAAGCTGCCTGGAGATGGTAGGAGGAAGAAGAGGGCAAGCTAACCACCAAAGCTTAACACTTATCATCTGCCATCCATTATCATGGGCAACTACGAGAGTTTGTTGTTGGTCCCTAAAGACCAACATTGAACATCAAAGATTGCTATCGACTACCAAAGATCATCACCAACAATAAAAGGTCTTCATTGCCTAGCTATTGTCAATTGCTTCCGATTACAGTCATTAAACCCACCATGACTAATATAATCAAACCACAACTATTATACTCACCTATTCTTATACAATTATATCTATAAGGTTATTTCAAATTATTCAAGACTTATATAAGTGTTTTGTACTCTTAATTAACATAGTTGGCTATTTTAATAGGGTCTGGCTCCATGACTTTCTCCCTTTCAAGAGTTTTTTCACGTAAAAATTTTGCAGTCTCTTACACTTTTATTTTTATGCGTAATGAAAATTATACTTTGCCATTTTTTTTTTTTGTCGTGGAGAAATTTCTAGCACGTAACAATGATGAATGATTTATGTTAAGCGCGATACGAATAATGTGATCCTTAATTATAAGGACACAAATTTATTACCAATTAAGTAGATCCTATAGCTATAACACAAAATCCAGTTCATGTTGAATATTTTACACAGCTAGTGAGTAATTGAACTATAATTAATAATATGGGATGAATGATGCACTACATTGGTTTATAAGACCAATCTTATCAAATATAAACATAGGATTTTTCGCACAATAACAAAATGATAGCAATATAAACAAATATATATTTGGGAGAGCTAATAACTTGCTGAGCCACTAATGAAATTGACTAAATTATTTTAACATGAAGATCACTTATGCAAATAAATCACCACATACATATGAGAATAGATAATCAGCAAAATAAATTGATAATGAAGGTAAATCTAATTATAAAGCAAAAGGGGCACGTTCGATACTTAAGCCGTTCAACTTATGGTGGGTTTAAGGTGTTGTTCCGGATGTGGAGTGGTTCGAGTCATTTGGGGCATGCGTTGGAACTTTGTTTTGCAAATAAAGGCCTGTTTGGGAGAGTTTTTTGTCTGCTTTGCTTTTAAGACTGTTATTACAGTTCTCATTGGAGAACAGTTTTTTTGTTGCTTTTTAGAAATTTTTATTGTTAACTGGATTGTTAAAGTGTGGTGACTGCCAGAAAGCTGAAGTGTGTATTTTAAAAATAACAATTCTTCCTACAGCAGCTTCACAGTTGCTTCTTCAAACAACTGCAGCAGCCCCAAACAAATCCCAAGTGGAGTTAAAAGTTTCATATTGCGAACTCACCTGTAGTTCCGCAACACGTGGCATCATTCACTGTTCTCAACCTTACTGAATAACTTAAATCCATGCTCAGCCGCATTTTGTACTTAGAATTCAAGTGCGCGTGTAAATCTGGGGAAACTATTATGATATCTTCTTTTAAGGGGAAGCATACCCTCACTTGAGGGAATAGTGTCATCACTTCTTGTATGGGCAAGATAACAGCCTAGCACTTAGCAAACCCTAAGAAACACTAGAGCTAACAAGAAAACATTACAATCAGTCATTACACTGCCAACACAAATGAATTTGAGAATTTGATAGAATCATAAAACTTAAAATGCTCTCATACAAATTATTTCTTTCTAATAATGATGTTTTTGATATTATACGAGTTATTTGGGTGGTATAAACGTAAAAAATAGAATTTAGATGTTAGACATGTAAAACACATAAAATTGGGTGGTATGTATGTATATGCTCGTTAACCGAATGATTCTAAGGAACCAGAGCCAGTTGAACGGTTCAGGGGTTGAACAACTGGTTCAATCTGGTTTTATGCCAACCAGAATCAGACCAATGGCCGGTTGAGTCGAACCAGCCGGTCCGGTACGGTTTTCTAAACCTTGCAAACAACTACACTCATAACCTTCCAAGCATCAGGATGCAAATGAAAAGAAAGGGGGAAGATTTACATATATACCATTTACTTCTTATGCAAATACAAATCTAACATCTAAAACTTCAATTTTTACATACATGCCATAGGCCTATGTATAAAAAGGTTTTTATGAAAAAAAAAAAAAGATGACATGTAGTAAAAAGTTAAAATTTAGGTTTTGCATGGGTATATACATAAGAAATCCATGGTATTTATGTAAAGCCCCTAAAAAAGAAGCAACACCACCATCTAATGGAAGAAATTAAGCCAAGAAACTCTAATATAAAACATAGAACTAAACCTGAAAGCTAAAAAAATTTACTTAGAAAAATGCATCCAAGATAAAATTTGGCATGTACATGCAGATCACTAAATTCCTATATATTTACATATCTAACACCGAAACCTTACTTTTTACATTTATACCACCCACATCTTTCATAGATCACAAAAAAAAAAAAATCACTTTTAAAAAGTGAAATACAAATTTTCATGCATAGATAAGGCGGCATCTACGTAAAAATCGAAGTTTAGCTGTTAGACATGTAAATTCATAGGAATTCAGTGGCATGTATGTAAATCTTCCAATCCTACCTTACCAAATTAAAGAGGAAGAATGAACTCACAGTTGCAGACCAAAGAGGCATTCGAAATCGAAGAACAGAGGCAGCGAAGGACGTGTGAAGTTGAACGGCGAAGATGCAGTCGCCAACCGATGGATCGACGGTCGTGATCAAACCGAGGCCGTCAAAATCGCAGCTCTCGGCTCCCTGATCATGCTGTTGGTAATAGCTGTTGAAGGCATAAGAGATATTTGCAGGCCAGGCAAGGCTGGAGCATGATCCCCCATTAGATAGAGCTGTGCAGTCAGCTTCAGCACAAGCATCCATGGCTCTAACAGAAACATTTGATAACTCCTTATTGTTATTCACCACGCACCACCTGGAGCTGAGGTACTCCACATTCTGAGCACTGGCTAGTTTCTTCGAGCTTTCCCCGAAGTCGACATCATACTTCGCCTGTCCGTCGAAGGTGAAGATGCCGAAGTGCCTTTCATAGTTTCCGGCGGCTATATCGCGGCGATCTTCATCCAGAAGACTAAAGACATAGGTCTCTGATACAACTCTGTTTGGCCGCAACGGCGTGCCAACCTTCTTCTTTAGGTGCTCGAGTAAACCTTGCATGAAGGTTTGAGCAATGCCGGCCGTGGCATTTACCGATCCGTCGGTAGGCCAGCCAATCCTACCAATGATGATCTCCATGTCTCCAAAACCAGCCTTGGTCAGTGAAGAAACTAGAGCATCGAGGGTCGAGTCGAGGAAATTCGTGTACTTGCCGTGTCGATGTGCGCTGGATCGAAAGAGAAAGTAGTCGATGGAGAAGTTTTGGTTTTGTTGGAAGGTTTGAAAAGGGTGGATGTCGATGACGAAGGGCGAGCGGTGGCGGTTTAGAAAGGAGAGGAGCGGAGACATGGTTGTGTTGAGATCTTCTCTGAAGTGAGCTGTGGAAGGGAGGGTGGAGTTGGACTGGAAGACATCGGAGCTGCAGGGAACAATGATTTTCACTTTATCGGCTAAGTTGGCGTTGAGCAGTGCAAGCTGAACGTTAATGGCTGCGCCGATGATGAAGGGATGGAATTGCTGGCCATAGGAGAGGAGGAATGGCTCGTCACCAACAGCGATGTACCTATGGAGATGTTTCATTAGCAGAAGGACCTGAAGAAATTCATAGTTCTGTATTCAAACCTTCATTTGGCGGGTGGAGAATATGGGAATAAGCAATAGAACCATGCAATTCTGATGTATTTACATATCTAATAACTAAACTTTTATATCTACACACATCACTCAAATTTTAAATAACAAAATTACCACTTTTTAAAAGTGAAATACACATTTTTCACCCATAAGTTTAAAGTAACAAAATTTAGGTGTAAGACATGTAAATACATAACATTTGTGTGGCATTTATATGAATGCCCCTTAATATCGGACAAAAATCAAGATTCTCTTCGCTTAATTTTAACATGCCCTCCTCCATTGCCTTTAAAACACCTTGAATGTCCATCATCTTCCTCTAATATTCAATTGCTAAAGCACTTTATAAAATTTTATAGCACATTCTGATTCCATTCCTTAGATCCTCCAATATAAGAAATCCTAGATCTAAATCGGCTATGAAATCTCTAAAATTAACAATGACCTACCCATGCGCCAACCTCTTTTCTTTCAACCACTAATTCAAATAAAATTAGGGGCATTTACGTACATAACACCAAATTTTATGTATTTACATATCTGACACCTTAACTTTACTTTTTACATTTATTCCACTAAAATATTTCATATCATATAAAAAATACCATCATTTAAATTTTAAAAAAAGGTTAAAAAATAAATAAAACACCTTTCTATGCATAGGAAAGGAAACATGTAGGCAAAAATTAAAGTTTTAGTGTTAGATATGTAAAAACATAGGAGTTTGGTGATAGAGCGGCAAACGACGATTTTGACTCAAGTTGGGGTCAGCTTTAAATCGGCTTGAATGGATTTAGTGTGGTTCGAAATCGAAATGAACTGACTCGAATTGAGTTATTTGGATCTGTTTCAGCTTGGAATCGATTCGATCCATCTTAAAATTGAAATAAACTGGTTCAAATTGACTTATTATTTAGATCCATTCATGCTGAAAATCGATTTGAAATTGACTCGTGACTCCTAATATTTAATTTACTTAGCATTAGACATATAAATTTTATAAATGAAAAATACTACCAACCAATCTTGAGTCAGTTTGAGCTGATCCATATATGGCTTAAAATCAGCTCGGAAAAAATTCAATCAAAAGTTTCAGCTCATAGCTTGGCTCGTTTATTTTGATTTGAGCCAAAATTTGAATCGATTTTCGAGTGATTAACAAACTTCGAGCTAAATTCACAGCCCTACTTAGTGGTATGCATGTATGTACGTAAATCTTTCATAGCATTATTCTAAACACACAAATCTATGCCTCAAATCCTCATACCCCCATAAGTGGATAGGTCATTCCCCTTGCTTGTTCTCTATAAATAAGGCAATATGAGATGTAAGAACTCTTCAGTTAGAGGATAAATTTTTAGTTTGATTTGTTACAAATTTGTGAATGGAAGCTTGGTATCTTCACCTTTCAAGAGGCTCAGAGGCTAATCCATCCATGAAAAGGTCGAGAACAAGAACCCAAGCAAGAAAATTATTTTAGTATTTACATTTTATTTATTTTATTTGCATTTGTTGTGGTTATAAGGGTGTAAGTGAGTCAAGCCGATTTGTGAGTTGGCTCAAGCTCAACTTGATGGATGGCTCGTGAGTAGAGCTCAATGATCTAAAAAGCTAAGCTAATTTAAAATACATTTAAACTAAACTAAAATTTAGTAGTTCAAGTATGAAGTTGTTAAAAATATTAAACTTTTATAATCTAAGGCATTTCTTAATTTTCTAATTATTATTATTTTATTATAACAATTAATAGAATTACAATTATTTTTTTTCTTTTATAATAAATGAGTGACTTATGAACCCACTTGAATTCGCGGAATTAAATACGAACTTGAGAGCTTGAATTCAATTAATCAATCAATCTCAAGCTAAAGCTGATGGTGATTGAAGCCCAACTTGACTTGTTTACGCAGCTAGTTGTAAGTGTATGTACAAAGAACAAAAGTTTTGTAATTTTCATATTTTAAATATTTGCAAAATTAGAACTTGAGAATTTTGGAAGGATTCCTTTGAGAGAATTCCTATTCGGATTCGAATGAAAGTTGCTATCAAAGCATAAAAATGATTAATTCCCCCTACCATCTCTAGCCACTCCTTTTAGAAAGGGCTAGTTACACTTTGGCCAAGGGGTTTTTCAACCAAGCCTTATATATATACCTTTAAGAGGGCCATTTCCAATTCCTCACTTTATTGGGTTTTATTTATAATGCAAGAATGGTAAAGCATCTATAAATATTGTGGACATTAGAAATAAAAGAATTGATATAATTTGCAAAATTTAGGAGTAGTACACTATTTAAAGAAGGCTTGGGGACAAACTTTAAACCATGGAAATTGCTTTAGGGTGATTTCAATTGCAACTTTGCTAAGTTATAAATTTATTATTTATTTTATTTTAAAATAAAATCTCTTGCTATCCAACCATTTTTCTGCATCCCCTGCACACTCCTAAATTTTTTATTCAAGTTCCACACACTTCAAAATAAAATTTTGAAGCTAAGATAAAGCTCCAAGTCCAAATTATGTCTCCTTGATCTAGTCTTGCTCCAACTACAATTAGACAGATATAGAACCCATAGAAAATTATAAAATTCTCTAGAAAAATATTTGACACATCCTGTTACCCCTTTTAAGGGTTTTTAGCCCATATAAATCTTCTACTTTTCTTCACTAAAATTCTTAAATCCTAACATTAGCTCTTGGTCAATCTTCATGCAAATACTAGGCCGAACTCCATCCATCGGTGATTACCCACCCATTCCTCCAAAAATAAAACCAAAATTTCTATTTCATTCTGAATCCCAATTTTGGTGGACCTCCACTCAAAGTTTAGACCATCATTCTCTCTCCTCAACTATAAGACATTCATAAACATCATCCCTGACCTCCACAAGCACTCTTCCCTCCATCCCTAACCCAAGTTCACATCATAACCCCTAAAACAAACCTTCTTGAGTTTCTCTCCAAACTCAATCCCACCAACTCTAAAGGATTTCACCATTCTCCCACCTTCCCCGCAACTCTCTTAAACCTTACCACACACTTTATGACTCTTAACCCTAATCACTCTTAATGATATCCGTTACAAGCCATATTTAACCTATTTAAACCCTTAACTTGTCCAAAGCCTTTACAAGATTCATCAACTTCTCTCCAAGGTTTCATCAACCTTCATGGGTCTTAACCTCCCAAGACCACAATGAACTTCAATCAAAATGTCTTATGAAACAGAAGCCGCGGGCATGTTTTTTGGGGCCTAGATCAACACCTTTTGAGGGGGGTTATGAAAGTGACTTCATCAAAGATATTTTCATAGGTTAAAAAAAGTGGTCATCGTGATGCTTCCATGGTAGTCATCTCTATCACTGAAAAACTGACTCTCCAACACATCATAAAGTGAGTTCAACCATACTCAAAGGCAATAAGAGATTGAGAAGAAGAATATAGAGAAATATTAAAAAATAGATCCGCGAGCCTGACTGCAAACTTTGTGAAAATGGAGGAATTATTCATTTGTAAGTTTGCTAATAGAGGAGAAGTTGAATTTTTTACTAATGATTTGTCCTTAGAGACTAGAGATAAGGAATTAAAAATGGGAACAAAATCAAGAGAAGCGGGCATGCTTGTCAACTTTGTAACTATAAATTAAAAAGAAGCAACAAGATCATTCTGACAAATCCTAGCACAAGATTTTTTGAGACCACCTCAGCGGAGAAAGGAAAAAAGATAATCACTATTTACAACCCACGTAGAATAAGGGCGACAACAACTAAGCTCGTAAAAGCCTTTGAAGAAGTGCGGAGCCAAAACTTAAGGGGTGACGAAATACTTAAAATTTAAGGGGTGACGAATACTTAAGTTTTAAAATGTAATTTTCTTATTATTTTTTTTATCTATTATAAATATGATTATTATATTAACAATATAATAAATTTTAATTTATTATTAAGTATTTTTAAGGGGGGAATTATAGTCTATCATATGATATTAAAGAGGAGTGGAGGATGAGTATTTTGGTCCCCATTTTTTAAAATAAAGGGGATGCACAAGAGCGTGCACAAGATAGAGGAATTGAGTTAATATGTCATACTTTAAAATTATGACAGAGGATAACTGAACATAAGTTAAGACGTGGTACAAAGATTTATCATAATCAGTTTGGATTTATGTTGGGCAAGTCTACTATGAAAGTTATACATTTATTGAGAGGTTTGATGGAGAAGTACGGAGAGAGTGAATAGCCTCTACATATGATTTTTCTGATTTAAAAAAACTTATGATAAAGTTCCAAAAGAAGTTCTTTGGAGAGTTCTAAAAAAAAAATGTGTTGATATGACTTATACTCGATTCATTAAAGATAAGTATTTTAGAGTTGTTTCTTACATTCGAATAGAAGAAGGATTGACCAAATATTTTTCTATTTCAGATGGATTACATCAGGGATCAACTTTAAGCCCATATCTTTTTGCTTTAGTTATGGATGCTCTTATTGGACATTTAAAGGATGACGTACCTTATTGTTGCTTTTCGTTGATGATATCCTTCTTGTGAATAAGACTGGAGAAAAAATTCAGGAAAAACTTGAAATATGGAGGCCAACAATGGAGTCTAAAGGCCTAAGTTTGAAAAACTCTAACACTAAACATGGAATATAATTTTAGTAGTAATAGCTCTAGTGGCTATGTTATAACTATGGGTGATCAAATCATTAAAAAATGTGAACATTTTAGATATCTCGGGGCTATTGTTCAAAGTGATGTTGATATGGATAGGGATGTTATTAGTAGAATTCAAGTTGGATGGTTAAAGTGGAGGAATGCATCAGGCTTATTGTGTGATAGAAAATTACCGCTTAGACTAAATGAAAATTTTATAAGATGGTGGTAAGACTTGCTATGATTTATAGCCCAGAATGTTGGCCTTTAAAAGAGAAGCATCAAACAACAATAAGTGTTGCTGAGATGACAATGCTTAGGTGGATGAGTGGCTTGACACTTAGAGACAAAATGTGAAACAAATCTATCCGTGAAAACAACTCTAATAGCAATTGATACCAATGAAACACGTAGCTATCTTCTAACATAATAGAAGCACTACAACTCTATCAAAATCTCAACACAAAATATAATACATATGGAAGGCACAGGCTAGACACAATCCCTATGCATTTTTTACAGATCTAACACCTAAGCATTGATATTTACATTAATACCACCTCACGTATGCATAAAAATAAATATTTCACATTTTTAAAAGGGGCATTTACAAACATAGCACACAATTCTTATGTATTTACATATATAACAACTAAACTTTCATATTTACACCCATTGCACTCAAATATTTAATATCATATCAAAAATAGCACTATCATGGCTTTTTATAAGTGAAGTACAAGTTTTAAGCATAGGTTCAAAGCACCAAATGTGTTATGTGTGCAAATATGAAAGTTTAGATATGAAATATGTAATGTTGGGTAATGGTTGTATTTTGGATGTGATATGAAAGATTTGAGTACAATAAATCTAAAAAAACAAAGCTTAGTTGTTAGATATGTAAATTCATAAAATTGTGTAGAATGTATGTAAATGCCCTATAAACATCATACAACAGCAAAGTAGAGAAAATCAAACTCAATTTGCCATATCCCCTGATTACTCCAAAATCACATGCCCGCAAACTCTCTGCTCAACATTCCACGCCACACACACATACACACCCTAAACCCTAATTCGCAAATGAAGTAACCGACTGCTAAGAAACGAAATCAAGAGAAGAAGAGCTTACTTGATTCGCACGCGACCTTCGACTCCGCCATTGGGAAAGTAACGGGTGATGTTATCATGGACCCAGCTCGCCGCCGCCTTCTTCGAGGAGTTGAGAGCCGCGAGCATAGTGTTTGGGATTCCGACCATCACATTGATACCGGAGCCGGCGAGGCTCTCGAGAACGGCGGGATCGGCGTCGAAGAGCTTCACATTGGTGATATTGTTCGAATGGAGGAGTCCGGAGACAACCTTCTCCGGCGGGAGGGGATGCGAGGAGGAGGTCCCCCAGTTTACACCCAACGCCACCGCCCGCCACTTTCCCGCCGGTGATAGCACCGCCGCGAGGAGGAGGAAGAAGACGATCGCTTCCCGGTGACGGGACCGCATTTCGCTCTCTGATGGCAGATCAGAGGAGGAGAAAGAAAGCTACGATGAGCCTTTGTCCTATAAAATATTTCATCCCATACAGTAGCCAGTAGGTGGTGTTCATGGCAGTGATAGTGGTATTCAAGACGGTTTTAGTGGTATTTATGATAGTATTATGATATTTTTATATGATGATATCATCAATATTAACATAAATAGGGGGTGTAAACGAGCCGAGCTTAAGGGAGCCCAAGCTTTGTTCATGTTAAGCTCCTTAAAAATTATCATTGTTCTGTATACCTAGTGATATTAAGATGAACTATTATATTTAAAATGAGTTTTATAAATTAAATCACTCAAGATCTACCACGGTTAAATAATATTCACTATATATAAACGCAAGTGCACGTTTTGCTCAAATAATATATGATTTCTTTTTTAAAACTCAGAGCACCGAACCCACAGGGAAAGCTGTTAATTTTAAATGACTTCAGAAAAGTTCTAGCCGATTTTAGAAAGTCTTAGCATGAAAATTTAGTTCATATATAAATTTGTGTTAAGGAATCCTACTAAACTACTTCTACTCTTCTAAGTTCCTAATAAGCTATATACACTAAGTTAAATGAAGTAGGAAAGTTCAAGCTAATTAGATGTTCCCTCCCCATGTAATGAAACTAGTAGTTAGTGTAGGTGCAAATCAACTAGAATTTTTAAATAAACATGTGACAAATAAGAGCATATATCTTTTTTATCTTATTCTGAGTGCATAAAAAAGTTATGTAAACCAAGTTTCAATTTCTTAAACCCTAGATTACATTAGTTACCATTCCAGTCAATCACTCCAGAGTCACCAAATCATATCCTCAATTTGACTAACCTAGATTTAATTCATTAAATCCTATATTAAATTGATTAGGATTCTAGCTTGTCACCCTTGAGTCTCTAGTTTACACCAATTACAATTCATCTCCTTATCTATTTGCACTAACCTAAGGACTACTTTTCCTTCACCCTATAAGTTAGTGTGATAATCACTAGTTTTTTGAAATCGTAGCCCTCCCAGATCAATATGGGTTCACAATGAATTTTAACATCATAAATGGTCAATTTGCACAGATGAAGTACCATCACATTCCATAAAGTAACATGAGTCAACTATAATTTAAACCCTACACATGTTGCTAATCCATTACAAGAGGAAGGAGAAGGTAAATTGCATGAAGAAAACAACAAGACACATTATCTTATAACACATCAAATTCAAATACTATGAAACAATTTGATACAAAACAATGCCTACAAAATATACTTATCTTTTTCCCTGAGAAATGAAGAACACCAACCCAAAGCATTCTCCTTGCAATTTTATAGCAATTCCTTAGACCTCTCACATAATTCAAATTAAAACACAGGAAATAAAAGAAAATCTCTCACTTTTTTATCAATTCTTTGCAGCGCTTTATGCTTCCTTTCCTTCTCTAATGCTCTCCTCTTCGCTTCTGCCATCAATTCCTGAAGAAAAAGATTACATTTCGTGTGAAAAATTGTTGGAAAACCGTCCAGGCAGTTTTGGTGCCTATGCGTCCAACTGTGGCGCCTAAGCGCCACTCCCTCCTTCGGCTGGGATTTGAACGGGTGCCTAAGCGCTAGTATACTACGCTTACACACTATTATGTTGCACTTAAGCGCCAGCATGCTAAGCTTAAGCGCTAGAGTCTCTGGAGTCTGGTGCTTAGTTCCTAGGCGCCAATTCAGAGGTCAACTCTTTGCTTTAATTCGCTCTGTTTCATTCCGTTGTCACAACAATTCGCTCCATTTCTTCACGTGTCATACATGCAAACAAAAACATGAAAATAACTTTCTTTAAAGTGCAATTTCATTCAAAAACATGTGTTAAATGTAAAGAAAATTTAGCATATTAAAAGACATATCATTTAACTCGTTTATATATCGAACTCAAAAAAATTATTCATGCTCGGCTCCTTTGCTTAACGAGCCGAACACGAGTCAATCTGATTACCTTAGTCCTGTTCTCTTAGGAATTTAGAAATAAGGGCGAGATTTAAACCTTAATGTTTAAACTAAGATGTTTATTTAAATATAATTTAGTATATATTTGTTTTACTTTTTAATTTATAATTCTAATTGATTATAAATTTTTGTACCCTTGTACTCAATTAAATTATTTAAAAATAATACTCTTCAATTTTATATATATAT
>NEWO01000119.1:388324-399174 GCA_003013225.1 Phalaenopsis aphrodite
TATATATATATATATATATATATATATATATGGCATATGTATCACACAGTTCTTATGTATTTATACATCTAACACCTAAATTTAATTTTATTTTTTTTACATTTATAACACTTTGTTTATATATGTAAAGATATATAGATTTCACTTTTAAAGAGTTAGTGATAATCGTATTTTTTATGTAAATACATAAAAGTTAAACTATTATATTAATAAATATGTAGATGTATCTTTAGCAACTCTATTTTATTCAATTAGAAACATTTGCATTTGTACCCTTTTGTCAACATTGTATTACATGAAAAAGTAATAGAACTTACCGCACGTGTGATAGAACAGCTTAGCGGCGCTCTTTCGGGTAAACCCATCGGCTAGCTGGTTGAGTGATTCAGTTTGTGAGTTGCCCGGTGTGTCGAAGTGTGACTTCAGTTGCCTGTAGTATTTATGAAGGTGGGATTATATATATATTTGGGGCATTTACATACACACCACCCAATTCCCATGTATTTACATATCAACCATCTAAATTTTATTTTTTACATTTATATGTACCATCCAAATCTTCCGTAGTATCCATCTTTTTTTAACTTTTCATAAGTGAAATATACATTTCATGCATAGTAGTGAGTCGGGCTGATTCATGAGCCAGCTAGACCTTGGCTCGATAAGTGGCTCGTGAACTTAGCTTGACGAGCGAAAAAGCCAAGCTCAAGCTAAGCTTTAAATATGATAAATTTGAAGACTTTATCTTTAAAGTATTAAAAATATTAAAAATTAATATTTGTATTTTATATTAAATAATTTCTTATTAATTCTCTCCTACCATTACTTTAAATTAATATTATTTTCTCTCTTATAATAAACAAGACAGCTCGAACTCATAGACTTAAGCTCTCGAACTTGAAAAAATGAATCAAGCTCAAGATCAAGTCGAAGGTGACTCGAGCTCGACTCGACTCAGTTTACACCTCTATGCATGGATAAGGTGACATATAAGTAAAAATTGAAAATTAAGTGTTAACATAAGTAGATAAGAATTGAGTGCATGTATGGAAATCTTAGAGAAGCCGAGCTTACTTGCGAATCGACTCTGTAACTCTGTCGATTGCGGGTTCAAGTAATGCGCGAGGAATTGGAGTATTAGCTGGTCCTGTTTCTTCGAACGGTTCTATGAAGTTTGGCATACGAAAGAGTGAAGTAAGGTAGGGATTATTACTTAACAATTAAATGGTTGACAAACAAACACATTATTTATCTGGAAATTTACATACATTCCATTTTATTCCCATGTATTTGCATATCTGAAACATAAACTTTTATTTTTTACATATTTACCATATTACTGATAGGGGTGTAAACGAGCTGAACACGAGCGAGCACAGACCCAGCTCATGTTTGGCTCATTTATATTTCGAGCTCAAAAAGTGTGTTCGTGTTCGACGCATTTGCTTAGCGAGCCGAACGAGCTGTTCACGAACAAAAAGTCATTTTGACAACCCTAATCGCGTATTCATAAGATGTTAAGGATTGAGACAAGATTTAAAATATCATTTGAATCTAATTTAATAATTTTTATTCTATGTTCTTTATTAATACTTTTAATTGATTATAAATCTTTGTAGTTTTGTAGTCAATTAATTTTTTTTTAAAAAAATACTACTCATCAAAAATATATACATAATTGATTAGTAGTACTTCGAGCCAAAACGAGCAGAACACGAACGAACAAATATTTGTTTGTGTTGTTCGTGTTAGGTTCATTAACCTAGCGAACGAGCCGAACACGAGCTTCTTAGCGAGCCGAACATGAGCTGTTCGCTAACAACGAGCCGTTTTGACAGCCCTACTTACTGGTAAATAAAAAAATGTGAATTTCACTTGTAAAAGCAGGCTGTATCTGGAAGGAATTAGTAAGCAAACTTATTAATCTAAATTATATGAGAAAATATATATTTAAATTTATTATTTATACATATAAATTTTAAACTTTAAAAGATATCGATAAATCCACACTTAATTCAATGTTGCATGTACATTTTTCTAAAATTAAGTAAAACATAACAAAGGTTCAAATATTCGCATACCTAAGCTGGGGAAGGTCAGGTCTTCGCCACCTGTATCAAAGTCTTCGGCAACTGTATACAGGTTTCCGATGGGCGGATAATTTTGTCTGGACCTGTTCCAATGCTCATAACAGAGTTGTTATATAAGAAACTAACTAAAATCAACTAATGTTTAATACCTTAGAGTACGTTTATTTGTGTCTATTGATTTCATGCCTTTAATGGGTAAATAATATTTTAATTTAATTATAAAAAAAAAATTTGAAAAAAAAATACTGACCATTTAATGGCTGTTTTAAACTTTACATACAGGCCACAACAGTTTTATGTATTTACATATCGAACATCTATTTTTTTTATATTTAGTTAATTACACTTATAATATATTTGCAAACCTTCCGGAAGTCAATGAATTACGGCTAGCTCCAGAGCTGAGAATAGGCTGAGAATCATCAACTGTTTTAAAAACAATATAATCAGCCTTGTAAAGTATGTAAATACTTACAAGCTACATAATTTTAATTAAAAAATGATGATAGAAATGTACCACGACTATCAGAGGAAGTGAATCCTCCAGAGAAACCGCCAGGAGCCAAACCAAAATCTTCTTTGGCAGCCCGCATTTTGTCAATATCAAAACTACCATGCTCGAACTTCCGACATAAATATATCCATTCATAAAATAATGAAAAAGATAAAGTCAATATATACTTAGTATTGAACTTTAATTCCATTAAAATATATATATGTTTATTAGGGGTGCCAAAAATTATCCCACCAACCGGAACTTGATTGGAAATTAATCCAAAATTGACTTAATTAATTGTTATGTGTGTTTTAAACATGTTGCACCGATTGAAAGTTCGAGCCATTCAAGTTGAACGGGGGTTAGTTTGGTTCAGATAGACTTTTTGACCCATTTAATATGCTGATAATATTCGGGTCGAGTCGATTTCAGCCAGAACCGAATACAATTGGGAACCCGATTTGACACCCCTAATCGTCATGCAATAAAACTCACAAGTTCAACGAAATCTTGACGCATCACTTCCGCAGAGGATGAACGTGGTGTGTTCCTCTGATGTACTGACAATGAAATGAGAAGTAGGCATATGTCAGTTTGTTGGTTCACATTAATGCTTAATGTTAACACGAAGGAATATGATACCTACTTGCTGGCGTTTTAGGTTTTCCTATAGTACATTTTCTCCACAGTTCCATAAGTGGCTCTGGGTAATGAATGTTATGAAGAAAGTTGTTTGAGCTAGCTAAAAGACACAGCGGTGGCAGATCCATGAGAGTGTCTATCTTGGCTGAGCGCAATAGGTGAGTGGCCGGCTATGTAAAAATTAAATAAGGAAAAGAAAAATCAATAAGGACAATTAAGTAATTCTGTAAGAAATGGGAAAAAAATGTAACCAGTAGCAAATTTTCCATACTGAATGATGTTATTGAGACTACAATAATGGGTTTTAGTATTATATGTGAACATAAATGAAATAGTTTTTTTGTGAATTTTCTATGTAATGCAATGTTTACTGTTATATTCCGTGCAATGGTTATCATCTATCATATTTTATTTGGAACATTTACTTACATAACACCTAATTCTTAGGTATTTGCATATCTAACACCTAAATTTTAATTTTTTTAACTTATATGTCATTTTTCACATGCATGAAACGGTCCCTTTAATTTTTTAAAAGTTAAGCTGATGACATGTTTTATGCGATAAGAAAATTTTGGATGGCATAAATGTAAAAATTAAAGGTTATGTGCTAGATTTGAAAATTGTTTGGTACTTATTACTATGTTTTAAAAACTTTATGGAATCAAAATAGAAAAAACTTAAAAAATTTATTTATTATACCTGTGTCAGTTATAGTTTAAGAACCTTAAATACCCATATTTGAATCTGAAATAATAGTCCAAAATGTTATAGTAAAAATATCAAATTTTCTGAGTTAGATATTTAAATACATAATAATTGTGTGGTATTTATGTAAATTTCTCTAAATATTACTATAACATTCTTGAAATAAGGTAGTTGAGTGTAGAATTCTTAGTTTTAGATTCAAAACAGAACAATGCTGTGAGAATAAAAACGAACTTACTATATTAAAAGAAAAACAACGGTAATATTAGAATTTTAACGGATTAATTGAGCTAGTTGATAGAGATTAGGAAGCTTTGCATACATACCATTTAATTCCTATGTATTTACATATCTAAAGCCTAAGCTTCATTTTTTTTTTACACATATGCCACCTTATCATTGTTTGAAAAGATGTATTTTAATTTTTAAAAGCTAAAATGGTGATAGTTTTGTTGTGATGTGAAAGATAAAGAGTTGGATGGTACAAATGTAAGAAAATATAGCTTTGGTGTTAGATATGTAAATACATAGGAACCAGGTGGTATGTATGTAAATGCATCAAGTAGAAATTAAATGCATGCGGTAAAGTATGACCTTTGTCTTTTTCCTTCCAAGAGAACGGATGTCGGAAGCATCATTGAGCCACGAATGGTATGTTTCACTTGGGATCATGGTCTGCTCATCTATGATGATCTTACTTGAGTTTCTTCTTGCCTTCCTTTTGGTAGGGTGATGCACATCCGCCTCTTTTTTGTTACTCTGTTGAATAATAATTAAGGAAGATTTACATACATACCAATCAATTTCAATGTATTTACATGTGTACACCTCAACTTTGAAATTTACATGCATACCACCTAATGTAAGGATGGAAAGCGTACTTATCTTTGTAAAAGTTAAATGATGGTATTTTTTATGTGATAAGAAAATTTTGAGGGGTAAAAAAGTAAAAAGTAAAACTATGGTGGTATTTATGTAAATATGCACAAATTGGATGGTATGTATGTAAATGCCCTTAATTTATTATTATTAATTCTAATGAGATGGAAATTCATTGAAAAAAATTTTTGAATTGAAACTGTGTCTTAGCCCACCAATTGGGCTTCTTGGTCTACCTCCTCTTTGGCTTGGTTCTCTATTTCCATCTGTTTGTGCCCCATTCCATCATCTGTGGGGTAAAATACATCAATAATTTGTATAATCAATTTATAATATTTGTCAATTTAATTAGTGTGATCATGATTTTCATCGTCTCAGATCGGCTTCGGATGGTTTAGTTTGAAACCGATCCAAAACTTGTTTATATTTTTGTGTTTCGATCGGTTTCAATTGCTCTGGTAAAATAGCAGAATTTGGGATGAAATTAAAAAAGAAAATTTACATACTTACCAAATAATTCTTATGAATTTACATATCTAAAACCTAAAATTTGATATTTATCTTCATAACACCTTGATGCTATAAAAAAACTGAATAACCATAATCATAATCATAACTCAATCTTGAATATACAAACACATGACTCGGGCGTGCATGCACACATTGAGGTGTAAACGAGTTGTCGAGCTCGAGCTGCCCTTGACTTGAGCTTGAGCTTGATTAGTTAATTGAGTTCAAGCTCGAGCCTTATTCTACGAGTTTGAGCCAGCCCCGGCTCACGACCAACTTGATTAATATAAAAAAGAGAATATTAATTCAAACTAATGATATAATAAAACAACAACTACTATGAGAAATTACAAGATAATAATAACAAATTATTTGATATAACATATAAAATATAAAATATTTTTTAAAAAAAATATTTTAATGATTGAAATATAAAATATAGAATTTTATTATATTTTGAGTATATTTTATATTAATTATTTTTTAAATTAGCAGATGAGCTGGGGCTGACTTGAGCTTGACTTGTTAGCTCATCGAGCTGAGCTCATGAGCCACTTATCAATCGGACCCGAAACCACTCACAAGTTTACTTTCCTCACATAATAAATAATCGATACAGACCATGGAGTGGTTCCTGCGGTGGAGGGGACGGAGGAACTCGAGGTTGAGAATCTGGCAAGACTTGAGACGTGAAGTCAGCCTCAATGGAGGTTTCATCTACAATATCAAATCTAAGAACAAGAAAACATTTGAAAAAAATATATATATATTGATTACTTCATACGAAAATGATAAAAAATTTTAATTTATTGGAAAAAAAAAAACCACCATTGATGCTGAAATGATTCTTACCTGTCGAAGTGATCAGAGGGGACGGTGTGTATTGTGCTCAAATCAATTCTATCAGGCAGTGTGATATCGGCTGGATTAGCTGTAAGTTTACAAGTCAGTTTAAGAATTTAAAATTAAAATGACACAACTAAAAGATTTCAAAATTCTATTTTGACAATCGCTATACAATTTTTTGCTATATAATTTGTGAAGATTTACATACATACCGCTAAATTCCTATATATTTACATTTCTAAAGCCTAAGCTTGAATTTTTACGTTGCATATGCCTGAAAAGATGTATTTCACGTCTTAATAGTTAAAATAATGGTATTTTTTATGTGATATGAAGGATTTGAATGGTATAAACATAAAAAACAAAGTTTAGATGTTAGATATGTAAATACATATGAATTGGGTGTTATGTATGTAAATACCCTATAAGTTGTGCATACCTTGATGATGCTGCCTTTGAACAGAGTGTTCATCGTCGCCAACAACTATGTTGACATATTGATCATCCAAATCTTGCAATGTCTGCAGATGTTAATAAAAATGAATGTATAGCATGAAATTAATTCCTTGAATTTTTTTAATTATGCAGAAATGTAATAGGAGTATTACTAATCTATAAACTTCGATGATGAAAATTAAAATACTTTTGGCAGGAAACCTCGGTGGATGAAGACAAAATGGAAAGAATTTCAAAATCAGGAATTTTAAATTTTAGTGTAAGGTTATCAGACCGCAAGATTAATCAATAGCCCCATGACTCAAAAATCCATTTAATATACTGTAGTAATTTATCTAGTTAATTTTTCAATATTTTGTTTCACTTAAGCTCATAAATCTCAAATTCAGGTTCTAATCTTCTAAAAATTATTAATAATCAAATAAATATATGTAAAATTTATTTGAATTTCGCTAAAACAAATTACAGAAAAGTTCCAATCAATCTGGTCATCATTTTAATCATTTTTAAATAAATTATATTATAGATTAAATTAATAAACATAATTTTTGCATTATTACAGCATTGAAAATGGGGAAAAAATCGCATTAAAATGATAGATTAGAAATTGAGAATTTCTAAGGACAGCACCATTTTCCGGAATCTGGCGACATCAAAAAATGGGGGGTGGATGGTGTGCTGCTCCATATTCACGTCGAAATTATCTATGTCCGTGAGTGTAATTGCAGCCTCCGATCTTCAAACAGTTGCAGGTCTCAATTATCATTAGACATTAGTGAGAGTAGTGTCGGAGAGAGAGAGAGAGAGAGATTCGACATTATACCTGGCCTGTGCTCTGCGCTTGGCCTGAGTTTTGCAGCCGGCGTCGACTGCATTTTTTGCTTTGAAGACTCTATTGAGCTCCTCCTATGCACAAACATTATTAACGGGTTCGATGCATCTCACAATCAACAGATTATCAAAAATCATTGGATCTATAGAATCAAACAATGCGAAAAAAGATGAAGACAAGATTAAATTGAAACCGGTTAAATCGAGATCAGAGAAAATACCAAGAATCGATTCACATCATCTGCAACATAGCCAATGCACAACCAAACGATGGGTAACTTTGTTAAGAATGCAGACTGAATTGGCAGAGATAAAAATAATGAGAGAGCACAGCACAGATCGAGTGCGAATCGTACCATAGAGAAAGTCAACTTTTCGTTTGTACACATTCACAACACCACCTAAGAAGAAGCCCGATTAAACCGAAATGAGAACTGATGAGAAAACTAAGCAGCAGAGCTAATAATAAACGGAAATTCCATTATACGGATTATAAGAAACAAATATAATCTAATGCAACTTACCCATTAGAATTCCCGAAAGCCTCAGAGCCATCGGAATTGAAGGGTTAAGAATCTCTTCACTGCAATGAAGATTAGAGACAACGATTAAGTTAATAAGAAAATGGAATGAATGCAATATTAGCAAACATCCTGAAATAAAAATCGCACCAAATCAATGGGATATTGAGCTTCTCTAAATTTCTTCGCTTAATCTTGTTATTCAAGGTCGCTGCCATCCTGCATTCAAATTTAGCTCAGAATCTGTTAATGAATCGATCAACCGGGAATCAAACCAGACAAACTTCACTGAAACAGAGACGAACACTCACCAGATCTGGCCGAGAGGAGCCTTCCTCGCAAGGAGCTGGTGAGAGTAAAACATTGCTTTGTTCTTAGCTCAATTAGCTTGTAGCCTTCTTCTTCCTCTGCTTCCTTCTTATCACTTGCTCCCAGCGGGAAGAAGATGCGGTGAGCTGCTATTTATATTCCGTTATACCGTACACAAAGAATGAAATTACAGTACAGCCCATACGTTTCAGCAAAATTACTTCGCAAATCTGTATCGCCCGATTTGTTCGTCAGATGATATCGACGGTTGTGATTCGCGGGATCTCTTCCTCTGTGTCACTTCTTATTTCTAAACCCAGTCGTCCCAGCACGCACTTTCTGTTATAATTACAGTTACGCATTTCGCTTGAGGACGTTCCAATATATATATATATATATATATATATATATATATATATATATATATATATATATATATATATATATATATATATATATATATATATATATATATATATATATGAAGGTTTAGAAAATCATATCTAAATTTTAATATTTATTTACGTAGCATAAAAATCTTAAATATCACATTAAAATACAGCTTATATATATATTAAAAATTATGATTAACATTTTTCATAAATACCGAAGAATTTCCTATATATTTACACATCCAATACTTAAACTTTAATTTTTGCATTTTAAATACTCTTATAGATGTAAAAAATTAAAATTTAAGTGTTACATACATAAATATATGAAAAATATATTCTATTTGCAAGCTCATCCATTAATGGAAACTGATCAGATAGACCTAAATGTCTTTCCCAATTTTTAAACAATGAATTAATTTTTATCAAATTTTATGTATTTACACATAGCAAGTAAACTTTAATATATACACACATAGCACCGGTATCATAAATCCATGCAAAAAAAGTACTTTACAAAATAAAAGTGATAATTTTATATGATATTAATGTAAATACACAATAAGCAAATGATGAATCTTAATCTGTTTGGGACAACTTGTACGTTTCAGGATAAGCAGCTTATTCTCAAACGCGGCCCCACGAATCGACCACAAGGGTCAATCTGCGGCCTGCATTTAGTGTAAAAAACTCGAAAGCGACAGACGGTATTTCCAAAAACACGCAAACCAAACAGTTAGGCAGCCCCAAACAAACCGCACTTATAACATGCATCACTTATCAGCTGCCCCAAACAGGCCTTAGAGTGCACAAAAAAGTCGTTTTATTACATTGTACGTTCATAAATGTTTCAACATAAATTTCTATATTTCAACAAAATTTTACGGTTCGATTTACAACAATAAATCAGAGCCAATAATTTAAAAATTCATTACATAATCAAACATGACTAGTTTAGAGATGGTCGAAATCAGCGTGTCACTCGATAAGCCTGCAAACACAATAAAAGATTTTTAGGAGTAGAAAAATTGATTTTTTAAAAGTATTTTTCATGAAAAAAAAAATCAATTATTTGATAAAATTGCATAGAGACCACCCAAAACTTTCTATTTACAAATCAACAATCCTCTTTAATCCATTTTTCAACTTGTCACTCAAATATCGTATAAAAGAAAATCACCACTGCTGTAATTAGTAAATATCAATGTTTGAGGTGGTTTGTACGTAATTATCCGACATTTTTTATAGGATGAATGTCAAAATCTTGAGAAAAATTTGTGTATGTAAGACGTACGCAGCGCTGCGTACGTCAGGAGGTTATACAGAGAGTATTGGGAGGTTATATCCGTGTTATATCTCCGGTATTGGGGGGTTATATCCACATTATATCTCCAGTAACCTACCTGCAAGCTACAAATATATGAAAACAGAAGTGCGAAACTTATTTGTAGGTTACGGCTAGGTTACAACTTACAAGGAAGTTACAAGGGCGTATAACGTGAATATAACCTCCCCATACCCTCTGAATAACCTCCCTAATGTACGCAACGCTGCGTCTATTTTTTCTCTAAAATGTTTAAATTTACTTGAGGATAAATTTCATCTAAACATTATATTTATATTTAAAACACTTTGGTGTCACCAAAACGCTGCATGAAAAGATGCATTTCACCTTTAAGAAATAATACACAGGTTTTTATATGATGCTAAAGATTTGAGGGTTAAATATGGAAATATGAAGGTTTCGGTGTTAGATTTGTAAATACATAAGAAGTTGATGGTATGTATGAGAATGACCCATTCATATATGATGTATCACACTTATTGCGAAATAAATTTAATCAAATCTTATGTATATATATTTGAAAAGGTATATTTAATTTTTAAAAAGTTAGATATAATATCTGTGTGTAAATATGAAAGTTTAGGTGTTAGATATGTAAATACATTAAAAAAATGTATGCCCTATAAATGAATTTTAAATTTTATGTGCAAAGAAAATAAAAAAATAATTTAATACCTTAATTGTTTTGAGTAGCTCTCTCGCTTCCTTGTTGTTCTTGAAGTGGTCTCGCACAGGCTGCAAATAAAAATTCCAGCAGAAATTAAGAAAATATATATTTTTTTAAACAAGCATAAATACGGCTGTCAAAACAGCTCATTGTTTGTG
>NEWO01000119.1:400885-423055 GCA_003013225.1 Phalaenopsis aphrodite
CAAGGTCATTTATCTTTTGTGGCATTTACATACTTACCACCGAAATCTTTTGTATTTACATATTAACATCTAAACTTTAATTTTTTACATTTATATCATCCAAATCTTTCATATCACATGAAAAAATTAAAAAAAAAATCACTATTTTAACTTTTAAACAACAAAATACACCACTATTTGATATAAATTTCGAGGCATAACACAAATCTCAAGATATCTTTTTTGTGAAAAAAATGTTCAAACTTCAATTAAGAATCATCCAAAACTCTGAATTCAACAAGCCTATAATCAAACTGATCAACTCGACTAGACGAACTCAATTGTACCAAATTTGATCTAACTAAACTCAAATCAAGCCTAGATCAACACACTAAACCACTTTAAGAAGCTTTCAGTATGCATTTGAAGGTCGAGCAAATTCCAAATCTAACAAGCTCATGGTTATCGAGCATCTCGGTAAGACAAATCTAATAAATCTAATATTATCCAATTCTGACATCATTAAGACACTCAATTATTCGTCAAATGTTGTCTAATCAAGAGAATCACGCTGAGTTGTCCAATTGAGTGCTTTGAATTCATTCTTTATTTATAGAGAGGTCACTTCCACACTTTATAAATAGAGATCTACACACCTCTTGAGAGGTGCAGGGGCCTTGAGCCAGAAGAAGATTGAAATTTGGAAAAGTTGAAGTTCAACATTACTTCTGCATTGTAGATTGGGCGAAACCTTTCATTCTTACTAGCACCAACAACTGTCAACCACTGCTCGCCAGCCACCATAGACTGCGGTTGACCACCATTTGCTCCTGGTAGCAAAGTGCCTTGTGGAGCCACAACGTGCATTTTGGAACAACAAAACACCCAGTAGAGTAATATGTCGTCCAATGCACTATGCAGAAGCAAATCGCGAAGATGGTGTAACAACACACCCTAAAAGCGACAACTTCTCCATACCCCTAAAGCTCTCTCCTCACAACTCACAACTACGACTCATGTAATCAACAATGGTCTACATAGTCCACAACTCATATAGCTCCTAACTCTGACCTTCACGGCCTACGGATGTCATTACAACTCACTATTCAACCCGTGTGCCCAATTACACTCCATGTGGCTCACAGCTCGTGCATCTACTGATTCTAGTCCGACAACTTCTCCATACCCCTAAAACTCACTATTACATATTAACATCTAAACTTTAATTTTTACATTTATATCATCCAAATCTTTCATATCACATGAAAAAATAAAAAAAATCACTATTTTAACTTTTAAACAACAAAATACACCTCTATTTGATATAAATTTCGGTATGTATACATATTAACATCTAAACGTTAATTTTTACATTTATATCATCCAAATCTTTCATATCACATGAAAAAATAAAATAAAAATCACTATTTTAACTTTTAAACAACAAAATGCACCTTTTCATGCATAGGGAAGTTGGCATACATTTAAAAATTGAAGTTTTGATTTTAGATATGTAAATAGATAAGAATTGAGTGGTATGCATGTAAATCTTCCTTATTTGTTATGAAAAGGTTGAGATCCGAGGCACTTTTTTTTTTTTTTTCATTCAAACATTTGATTCATTTTTCAAAGCCTGCTTAGGATGGCTGCCTAAATATTCTCCTATTTAATAAGCAATAATTAGTCATTTTATGAATAAATAGACATATATTGCTACCATGTAGTCAGCTCAACATTTATTTCATATTCAATTATCTAAGCTTGGTTTAAGTTTCAGTCAAAATTTAAGATGGATAAACATAAAAAGCTGCATGCTTATAGAAGGGCATTTACATACACGCCCACCCAATTCCTATGTATTTACACATCTATCATCTTTACACGACCCAATCTTTCATATTACATAATACACCTTTTTATGCATGGGTAAGGAAGCACTTATGTAAAAATTGGAAGTTTTGGGTGTTAGATATGTAAATACATAAGAATTGAGTGGTCTGTATGCAAATCTTCTGATTTTTTTGTTTCTTTTTTTCCAATGAAGGTAATAAATTATTATCAGCAAAAGCAAAGGAAAATTAAACAATTATAAAGAATCCAGACTTACTTGTTTCCACCATTTTCTTCTTGACGAATAACCTCAAATTTATGAAACCATGGGAAGATGATATACTTGATATATTCTAAGCAAGGATTGCCCTCCACAATTTTTGGTGGACAATAAGCTTTCTTTATCTTCACATTAACTTCAGCCTACAAGGACATATAAATAGAGATTTAAAGTAAAATATACGCAAAAATGTGAATAAATGAAGAGTGAGATAAAGACAGATAATTCATTAGGGGCTCTCAAAATGGTATAATTGCTTTCACAAACAAGAGAAGTTCTGACTATGGGTCCATTTGGGGCGACGGTGCAGTGGCAATGCGGCACCACACAACAGTTTTGTCTGTTTGGATAAACTGCGTTTTGACAGCTTTTTTAAAAAACCATCGCTGAAATCTACGTTTTTCCACCGATCCTGGCTAGGTGCGATGGCAGCTTTCTAGATGAGATCTGACTTTTTCAAAAAATAATAATAATAATAATAATAATAAATATAAATATATATATATATATATATATATTGTAATAGTCAACACAGCTTTTTGAACATCATATTATTTTTCAGCAACTTCACAGTTACTTTTAAATAAGCTTCAGCCACCCCAAACAATAACGAATGTTTCACATCAAAATCTTTAGATCATACATAGCACACAGTTCATATTACCCCTTTTCATTTAATTTTCGGAAATTTACATACGTAGCACACAGTTCTTATGTATTTACATATCTCATATCTAAACTTCCATATTTACATACATAGCTATTTGGAGCTTCAAACCCATCCATGAAAATGTGTATTTGACTTTTAAAATGTGATAATAGTCTATTTTTGATGTGATATTGAAGATTTGTGTGCTATGTGTGTAGAAAAGAAAGCTNATATATATATATATATATTGTAATAGTCAACACAGCTTTTTGAACATCATATTATTTTTCAGCAACTTCACAGTTATTTTTAAATAAGTTTCAGCCGCCCCAAACAATAATGAATGTTTCACATCAAAATCTTAAGATCAATCTTTGCTTATTTAATATTTATTAAATTAAATGAACAATCTTTGCTTATTTAATATTTATTAAATTAAATGAAAATCCTTTAGAATTCATAATTGTTAAGGCTAATTTTTTTGCTTTCGCGTATACAGGCAATGGACTTAAATCAATGCATGTGCTTTATGCATTTCCTTCATCTATATAATGTTTCCTCTGCACTAATATTGAAGACACGGATCCATTCCAAATCACAGAGCATTACCTTTTTTCATTTAATTTTTGGAAATTTACATGCGTAGCACACAGTTCTTATGTATTTACATATCTCATATCTAAACTTCCATATTTACATACGTAGCTATTTGGTGCTTCAAACCCATGCATGAAAATGTGTATTTGACTTTTAAAATGTGATAATAGTCTATTTTTGATGTGATATTGAAGATTTGTGTGCTATGTGTGTAGAAAAGAAAGCTTAGGTGTGAGATATGTAAACACATAAGAATTGTGTGCTATATATGTAAAAGCTCCATAAGGTTTTATATGAACTCATCAATGGGGTAAATATAGTCCCACTTACTATATGTTCTATTTGGGATCCAAGAGTCGTAAAGAAATGACAGATTCTTACAATGTTCTAATGGCGGCTGATCTTAAATGGAAAGAGATTATTTCTTCTTAAAAATGAACTCTGTTAAACATGACATTGCAATAGTGGTGTGCTCATAACTAAAATTAGGAGCAATTACATGCAAGGCACTCAGAAACATTATTATTGACAAATCTAACACCCTCTTTCCGCCACTTTTCAAATTCTCACTCAATCAAAATTCAAGCTAAGACCCCAACCCATATTTCTCACTTTTATCAAATTCTCAATGGTTTGATCATGGCATGCATAAATGCGTCGGTTTGATAGTTTAAAAAATCATATAGGTGCTAATTTTGTAAATAGAAACATTTCGAGTGCTGTGTACGTAATTATCGGTAAATTTAAGCCCAGATGAATACTGTTAGCAGATTCATTCCATGGAAGAAAGTAAGTGCAAAGTAGAGTCAAAACCCTTGTTCTTGCTGAGTTTTTCCCATGTCAAGAAGGTCTAATCTAGTAATAGCATTAGGTTGAGTCATATTATCTTTCCTCTCAAAAGTGAGGTCCAGCTTTCGAACCGTTACACAAACCAAAAAATAAAATGGGTAGTATTTACATACATACCACCCAACTTTTCATTCATAGGTAATATGGCACGTATGACAAAAATGAAGTTAGGTGTTAATTATGTAAATACATAAGAATTGAGTGGTATATATGTAATATTTCAAAAATAAATAAAAAAAGTCCCTCATCCCCTTCAGATATATGAATCATTTCATTACCAGTTTTGGGACCTGTGTACTGCTTAAAAGAAATAAAAGACGACCATATATAATGTGACTTCAACCAAACCAAAAAGGGGTATTAACAAACATACCACCCAATTCATATGTATTTACACATCTAACACCTAAACTTCTTATATTTTTACCGCTACCGCCCAATTCTTTCAAATCACATAAAATATATTTTGACTTTAAAACGTGGAATACACCTTCAAACAACTTATGTGCAGTTGTGCTAGCTACAAATGGTAATTTGTGACTTTTGTTAAGATGACACACATTGCAAAATGAAGAACTGAAAGGAATGTGGCGAGCTAGATTTGCATTGGAGATAGTCACAGCAATCCTTCGTTGCAGATGGTCAAGCCATTGGTGCCAAATTTGGGGGTGGGTGATTGAGCTCAGCAGCGTGATTGTTAGTTTGGGTGGAATGATATGGAAGCCTTCTGTCAATGGGACCTTGAAGAACAGTCTGCTTGGTCCTTTGATCCTGCACGAAAGTATCAAAAGGGATGAGGCAGTGATTGTCTTTTGCTAACTGGTGAACTGTGAGAAGATTGTGAGATAGATTGGGTCTACGAAGTAGATACGATTGGTTTGTGTTGCGGTGTAGGTAGGATGCCATTGTCGGTGTGACTGATCTGAACTTAGTGACCATTCCCAACTGAAATGTGCTTTTCACTAGAGTAGATATAGGGTTATTGCAAATTCTCAATATGTGGTGTGAGATAGATGGAGGCAACGGAGTACAAGATCCATTCTTGCTGTGGAGCGGAAGTGATTAATGCATTGTGTGATGAGTTTGAGTGAGATGTGGGTTTGTATTAAAGGTTTGATTATGCCGAAAGTTAGCAGCTGAGGGACCAATTTTGAGGCAGATTTGGCACAAGATAGGATTACGAGTTTTTGATTGATAGGTTGTTGATTTGCTGTTTCTGGGATGGTTGCGTCCTATGGTGCGATGAAGAGTTTGAGTGCCTTTGTTTTTAATGGTTGTAAGAAAGATAAGAGGATGTTGTTTGGCAATTTCAGTAGCGAAATTATCTTTTCATTACATATTGAGGAGAAAAAATCATCTAAGCTGATTGGATTTATCAAATTGTAATTTTGAATGGATGAGAGATCGATGAGGATGGTTAACCATATTTAAAGAAGACACCCGACCAAAATTTTCAGAGGAAGCAAGCGACTTCACATTTTACAACCAAATACTGGTTCAAACTCAAGTTCGAAACTGTATTTAGGCCACAGGCCTCATGCGTTTTTTTCCCATATTTATTACATATACATCTCATCCTGTAATGCACGAGACCCTAGGTCTTTGTCTATAAATTGGGGACTGCCAAGAGAGCCAGGGATTTCAACATTTTTTAGTTCCTATACTCTAGATCTCATATCTACTTTCTATAATTTTTTTAGCCTGCTTAGTGGAATTATTTTTTCCTCTCTACCAATACCTCTCATAACCCTCTCAACTTTCTCCGGGCTAACTAATAAGACTATAACATAACCCATGGACAAATCAAGATCCAACAATATCTTCCACTTTGGATGAAATCGGAAAATCAAGCTAAAGATTGATTGCTGAAGTCTGTTGAAGTTCGAAATCACTAATGGCAATACAACTTAGATGTTATACAAGGTAATTATACTTAGTATCTATCAAGTTATATTTGATAATTTGTACCTACATGATATGTAATGTTTAATCATCCCTGCTGGTGCTAGATGACTAAGGATGGCAAGAAATATTTACCGAAGGATTATAGAGTATCAGCAATATATGTGATGATGACAAGCAAGGAAAGTACATTTATAGATACTACAAAAAAAAGGACTCTTGCTCATTCTATAATAAGCAATAGCTGGAAATTTATAAATAAGCAATAACTGTTTGAGCAATATGCATAGCTCTTCCAAGAGGTACAAAGGTTGCCACCAAAACGTCCCATAAGTATAACATATACATTTTAGATGCATTGCTCCCTAATTTTTTAATTTGCAAAACTTAGACCTGGGAAATGAAGAGATAAAAAAAAACATTGCAAATTTGCTTTAAAATAGATTTTATTTAGTCTAGCAGTTTGTTTAGTGGATTGCCCATCTTTATGTCCAAAAGAATGATGGCAAATAGAAAAACTATCTAGTTTGTTATTTGTTGAACAACTTCCCCCCTTTTTT
The DNA here is from genome assembly GCA_003013225.1 of Phalaenopsis aphrodite. NCBI lineage: Eukaryota > Viridiplantae > Streptophyta > Magnoliopsida > Asparagales > Orchidaceae > Phalaenopsis > Phalaenopsis aphrodite. The sequence goes on from NEWO01000119.1 coordinate 407,532, forward strand.
GTGGCTTTTTTAGAATAGAATAAAAATTTAAGAAAAGAATTGAGAGGGAAATCTTCAACAACGAGAAAGTAATGTCTAGAGATGCTTTCATTTATCAAAATTGTAAAGAGCATTCCCTAAATAGAAAAAACTCTTCAGCTCCTCCTTTGCTCTCTAGCTGAAAAGTCAAGGTGCATCACCCCACAAAAAAGTATGGTGAGATGTGCCGGGTCTTTTTGCTAAACCCCTTGCTTGAATGGCATGAAAGCTTTGACCATTTTTTCTTAATAGATAATTCTCCCTTGTAATACAAAGGGGTATTAATCATCAGACCATGTGCCCTTAGAAAGCCATAAACTTTGCACATTAGAATGCCTTAAAATCTGAATTTAAAGTTTTCAAAAGATGATAAAATCTATTGATAGTATTTTATCTACTATTGCCTCCTAAGAAATTATCCTAAATCCTCAACCGAGTTGAGATTGAATTCTCAAAGCCCAAAATTAAGGAATTATTATATATAATTGACAATAATGATTTAAAATAACAAAAAATTATATCATTGAATTACTAAAAACGTGCTAATTTCTAACATTTTATAGAAAATTATAACGTACAAAAATTGAAATTTACAGATAATATATTGCATTAGTGATTGATGGTACACATACATATATGTACTATAGAACAAAATAATACCACAATTGAAATTTTATTTTATAAAAACTTTTAAATTACAATGTTTAGCAGATTGTGAATATTTGATTTCGCAATTTTTTTTTTACATCAACCGAAAATACCCATCAAAGTATCACATGAATTTTCTTGAACCTTTTTCTTGAACATAAAACAAAACATTAGAGATTTATTTTTTGTTCCACAACAACAACAACAACAAAACCTTTATACCACAACCTTATTTCTTCTACATTTTACCCTATTGAGTGTCATATTTTCATTTAAATATAAAAATTAATATCATTTTTGATACCACATGCCCTAATCTTTTTAGGTCTACCTCTACCTTTCCTAGCATAAGCCAAATCTAAAACATCTACTCTCTTAATCTAAGGTGACTATCTTGAATCTTGTATGCCATTGGAGCTACTCCAACCCTTTCACAAATATATTTGTTTCACATTTTTTAAAGTGTAAAGCCAATTATCCATCCGAGCATTCTCATCTCAGCAACACTAGATTTTGCGCCATAAAAAATTGCATGTCTCACAACCATCTTATAAAACTTTTCTTTAAGTTGTACTTTTCTATCACACAATAGGCCTGGTGCATTTCTCCACTTCAACCATCCATCTTGAATTCTACTAATAACATTCCCAACTATATCACCATCACTTTGAACAATAGACACGATATAATTAAAGCATTCACTCCTTTTAAAGACTTAATCACCCATTGTTGCAAACTTGCCACTAGATCTACTACTACTAAAATTACATTCAATGTATTCAGCTTTAGATCTATCCAAATGAAAAACCTTTAGACTCAAAAAAGTAACCTCCATAATTTAAATTTTTCTTGAATTTTCTCTCGTCTTATCCACAAGAAGGATATTATCAGCGAAAAGCATTGCCAAGATACATCCTCCTGTAAATGTCTAGTAATAACCATCCAGCTTAAATTCAATCCCTGATGTAATCCAACTGCAATAAGAATTTCTTGCCTTTTCTAGAAAAAAAATGATAACTAACCAACAAAAAGACAATGATACACCTTCACAACATTGGTCTTTAATATCAAAATACAGATTTAGGTGCCCAAACTTATAATTAGACTGTCATAAACAAGGAGAGGTCCACAATGAGATAATGAAAAAAAAAAATTTCCACATCATCAAAGGGGCAATAAATCAACAAAAAAACTTCAATAAATCAGCATGAAACTGCAATAAAATTATTGATATTCCATGTCTACTCATCCTATCATACCTCTTCATCTTCCATAAAGATTGAAGAAGAGGGATCACTTTTTGACATTTTCTCCTGCCCCTGCTGCAGCCCAGGAAGCATGTCTAAATTTCAATTTCAGTAATGGGAAGCAAAAGCACAATTAAAATATACATATTAAATTACAAATTTATTATTTTGCATCAAGGATACGGTGCGACAAAATAATAGGCTTGTTCTTTCTCTTAATGTCATCACAATATTCTCTTGCAAGCACATTTACTTTTCTCTGATCCATGCCTAGTTGGCAAATGTCAGCCTACAAAAAAAGGAAAAACAATAAATGATAAAGCAAATCCATTGCATTGCGAGTAATATAAAATAGAAAAATTTACATACATACCAATCAATTCCTTGGTATTTACCTAAACAACTTTTACATGCATACCACCTTATCTATGCAAGAAAAGGTGTATTTCACTTTTTTTAAGTTAAAATGGTGGTGTTTTTATGTAATTTGAAAGATTTGGATGGCACAAATGTAAAAAAAAAGACAAGTTTAGGTTTTGCATATATAAATACATAGGAATTTGATGTTATGTATGCAAATGCCCCTATAAAATAATGGAAATATAAGATTGCAAGACAAATAAGTGAGATTTCTAAATAAGCAGAAAGGCAAGAAGGAATCACCTTTAAGAAGAAAATGTCAGCACATTGCATGCATGGATAAAATATTTGGGCAGCTGTTAGCTCATCTTGTTCACTTCGGCCCATGATTTGACAACACCTGAATTACAATATACAATGAAATTTTTAAGTGTACTTCACTATGAAATATAAAGAAAATGACGACTGAAGGCCATTTCTTTAAAGAAGATTTACATACATACCACTCAATTTCTATATATTTACATATTTAACACCTAAAAAACAATATTTACATAAAAACCACCTTAACTACGCATGAAAAGGTGTATTTCACTTTTTAAAAATTAAAACTGTGGTATTTTTTAAGTAAAATGAAAGATTTAGATGGTATAAATATAAAAGTTAAAGTTTAGAGGTTGTTTGGTATCACTCTTATTTTTTATTTTTATTTTGCTTTGTTTATGTTTTGATTTGAAACAAAACCTTTTTGGCAATTTTGATTAAGATATCCTTGTTTTTAAAAACAATCAAAATACCTAAAAATTGTTTTGAGTGTTTTCAAAAATATGTTAAAGTATTTTTAGAACCAAAAAATAAAATATGTAAAAAACACACAACAAAAACATAGTTTTAAAAATAAAAGAAGAAATAAAAAGAAAACAAAAAACAAAATTGATCCCAAACAAGCCATTAGGAGTTAGATATGTAAATAAATCAGAATTTTGTGGCATGTAAGTAAATTCCCGTTTCTTTTAAATACATGAGATAAAGTGAGAGGGATAGACTCATACCGTACTATCCTCGCAAGCGTATTCCTTCGAGCTATATCCATTACAAGTGCCCAATATTCGTCAGGTCGACTATTTATTTCATTGGAAGACCATAAAAACTCAACTTTGTCAGTTTTCATTCCTGCAGCTTTCCATATCTGAATAAGATACTCTCCAATCTTGTGTATTTTATTCAAATCACCACCCATTTTATTGTTCAATTGAGCAAACAAATCTGCTATCCATATCTTTACAGTGCAGCCAGCTGATGTCAACTTGTTCACATTTATTGTCTTCATAACACCCTATTCATGAAAAATAAGTTTATATTAGATTGTTCCCAACTGATTGGCAGCTTATCCACAGCTGTGAGCTTCATATTCCCGTGCTAGGTAGAGATTATAGATTTTTCTAAAATAGAATTAGTGCATGGAAGCAAACTTAATCGTTAGTTTGCAGCAAGACCAAAGCAGCTAGGGTGTGTAATTAGTTAATTTGGATGGATCGATTCACAAATTAGTCAAACCGAATGAAAGCAAAATCCAAAATCCCAAAAACCAAACAGACCTTTTTTTTTTTTTTTTGCTAAAACAATCTAATCTGAAATAAAATATAACTAAATTTAATCAATTCGGTTCAGAGTAAAATGGAATTTAGCATTTAGCCTAAAATAATTAAAACTTAAAGTTCTATTTCAAAATTAAAAAAATTTTTGCAACTAAGATCCAACTAACTGAATGCTAAAAGTTTTGAAACAAAAAACCGAATTGTTATTTTACAATTGAATCGAATCAACCAAATGAGCTTGTTTTGGTTCAATTTTTTTTGTTTTTGACCAAATAATGCACACCCCTGAAGGCAACCATTACTCAGAACTAGGAGCTGTTAATTCTGTATACCATACCGATATAATTAGCTAATTAACAGTTGAAAAAAAAATCGATTGTCAATGGAATAAGAAATCAGGACACAAGATCTATAGAAGATTCAGATACACGCCAACAAATTCTTACGTGTTTACATATCTAACACCAAAACTTCAATTTTTATATACATGCCACCTTACCTGTTATGCATGAAAAGGTATGTTTCACATTTTAAAAGTTAAAATCGCAGTATTTTTCATTTCGTAAAGAAGATTTGGGTGGTATAAAGTAAAAAAGTAAATTTTAGGTGTCCGATACGTAAAAACATAAGAATCGGGTGGTATGTATACAACTGACTCGAGATCTAACCCATAAAACTAAGATAATTCAGTTCATAGATGTTCTAAAAATTAGGATTAGCATGTTTGCATGTTGCACTTCGACTCTGATCCACACTCACAGAGTGGTCTAATCAATTACTTCATTTTTCAAGTAATCAATTTTAAAGAGACCCAAAGAACAATGCATAAGAGAAACTTTGTACCTGCGCAATATGCATTCTCCCAGAGGGCTCAAACCCATCATAACAGATAGGATTCAGCTTCTTCGCCAACAAATTCCGGAGCTCATCCTCCTGAATGCACTCCTCCCCAACGCTCCTCACCAAAGCGAACCTCTCTTCCAGAGATAACCTGAAAAACACCCAGCGGCGCGAGATACAACCGAAGAATGAGTGAATTAGAGATGGATTACAACATATTACACTGAATCCCTAAAAAAGGGAAGGATCTAATGCGCTATACGAGGGTTTGACAGACAAGCGACTTACGGCGAGGGTTCGGTCTGAGTGTTTGAGGAAGATGCAGCGAGGGATATGGATCCTAAGTCCGGAGCGTCGTCCACGGCGGAGTGCTGCTCGGCCTTGATTGCTTCCGCCATGAAGCTGATGCGGAGCTCTGAGGGCCTGTCTGGTAACGGATTTAGAGCAGGATTTAACCTAAATCTTGCCACACAGCCATTTTGGGCAAAATAAAGCCTCGGATATGATAAATCTGGATTTCGGCCTTAAATCCCCGATTTACTAAATCCAGTGAATCGGTAGATTTAGTGAATCCGGGAAGGACACTTCGCACGAAAAAAGAAAGAAGAAGTGAAGTTACCTTCCTCAATGGTTTGGGGCAGGAGAGGAGCAGAAGGAGGGAAAAAATGGGAGTGTCGGGTCTCTGTAAGCCGCGATCCCTTCGTTGCGTTCCCAGCTAGCTTCAATTGCGACTGTATCGTGAGGGTTTGGTGACGATGGGAGGGACGTGCGAGGGTTTTTGGGAGAGGAGTAATTTATTAATTTAATTGATTAATAATTAATAATGAATTAAAAATACTATTAGATTAATTATAATCAAACAAATTTATTTATTATTTCATTATTAATTAATAAAAAATAAATATAATTTCTCTATTCATTCAATAAATTTATAAGTAATTATTAATAAATATAATTAATTACTAATTAATTATTTTTATAGATGTTAAACTCCTATTTAATAATTAATTAAATGAAATTTTTTTAATAAGTAATTAGATTATTAAATATATAATTATTAATTAACATATTTTGAAATAAAATCTTAATTGAATTTTAGAAGCAAGTTTCTATTTTGAAATGTTTTAAGAAATTTAATTACATATTTACTAAACCTTATTATATTCTGTTGTTAAAGTCTAACAATCATAACTAATTTTTAAATCTTGATAGAAATTATTGAACGGTTTCACTGGATCTAGCAAGATTTAATAAATTCATCCCAAAAAGTTTTTGGGATTTACTAAGTCTTACTAACTTAAATATCATATGTTGTCATACAACACCTAAATACTAAGCAAGAGTGAAGATGTATTTTCATAAGTTATGGGAAGATCTAGATACATACCACTCAACTTCTATGTATTTTCACATCTAACATTTAATATATATATATATATATATATATATATATATATATATATATATATATATATATATATATATATATATATATTGCATGAAAAAAGATGCACCTTACCTTTTAAAAGTTTTTAAAAAATAATATTATTGATTGGATATTCAATATTAAATGATATAAGTGTAAAAAAGTATAGTTTATATATTAGATATGTAAATACATGGAAATTGGGTGGTATAGAGATATGTATTATAAAGAGCAGTGATGTAATCCAAATAACTTTAACCTTTTGATTCTTTTTTTTCTTTCGTCTTATTATGTTTTTTGATATGTTGGCTATTTGGAATGTGAGAGGGTTTTTCTAAAGAGTTTAGTTTCGATCTAAACTCGATACTTCTTTTCTATCCTCTTTTTTTTTTCCAACTTTCAATTTTTTTTTTCCTAATGAAGGTTATGTAAATAAATTTTAACTTGTTGAAAATGGGAGAATTTTGATTAAATGGAATAAACATTAGCTGGATTTTAAAGTTATTGACATGGGTGCTTAATTTATTCATGGTTTTGTTTATGTTTTTTACATGCATTAACTTTTATAAGACGGTTATTTATGATGACAATAATGTGCATATTAGAAAAATTTTATGGAATTTTATTGTCAATATTTTCGATATTATGACACCTCTCTGGATCATTCTTGATGCTTTTAATTGTATTTTCATAATTGACGAAAAAACTGAGGTTGTTTCTCTCTTGCCTAGTAAATTTTATGATTTCAATAGTTGTTGACCTCACTTTTGGGTGAGGGTTTTAGGTCTTTCCTTTAGTGATTAGGATCTAGTCTTATGACTTTCCTAATGACTATTTTAGTATCTTAGAAATGGTATCAACCTTCTCCTTAGACAATTCAACCAAATCTTTGTTCTCTATGTTAATTCTATATGTGATCAATAATCTTTAATACAAAAATTAGAGATTACATAAGAGAACCTCCTGATGAGAATTCATATATGACCTTTGGGCCATAGGGAGGCATTACACTATTCTACACATTTTTGGACTTCAATACATTGCGTCATCATTCATAATCATCATGATCATCATAAATATTGCATTTTTTGCAATTATTACACCCATGAGGCTGACCAAAATTATTTGAACACAGTTTCCCCTAAAATACCCCACTTGAATATTATAATTCTTCAAAATTTCTCAAAACAGCAATTGAATCACACAACTCACTTCAAACCAATTGATATTATCATTTAGACTATTTGAAACCCAAAAAGTGCATAAATACCCATTTTTTCCAAAATACCACTAGACTCCCAAAATACTCAATTTCCTAAAATTTTCTAAAGTCACCAATAAGTTCTGAAATAAAGCACCTGGCTCGAAAAGGTTTTTTTCAAAAATTTTATGGGAGACTTTTGACCTCAGAACAAAAATGTTCGTTTTGGTTCCCTGGTTACGGGTAGTTTATATAGAAATTTTACTCGTGGAAGTTGTTTTTCCGAGGTACTTCAATGTGATTATGTTTGGATATATACTCTCGACCCATCACATAAGGATTATCCCTATATAAGCCTTCCGTCTCTTTTCTTTTTGATTTGTTTGTCTATTTGTTGTAGTACGTTAGTTCACTATTCGATTCCTCTCATCTTCGAGTCATTCATTTGGTTCGAGAGGGAGACTTACTCGAATAAGGAAATTATACGGCGACATACAATAAGACAAGCTGGCGACTCCGAGATCTAAAAAGAACCAAAAGAGAAAAACAGTATGTTCCTTTTTTTAGAATGGCTTTGTGAGAATGGCTATCAAATTCAAGTATACACTAACTTTTCATGTTACTAATGATTGACATTTGTCTTTTTATTTCGATCCTTGGTTTGAAGGAGCTTCTCTAGTGGAGAAATTTGGTGATTCTCTAGTGGAGAAATTTGGTGATTCTATATATAACTGATTTAATTTTCCTCATAAATATTAGCATAAAGATATTGTTTTTAATAATTGTTGGAATTTTACTAATAAATCAAGCTCCTAGTTATTATATTCATGCTATTTGCAAGATTTCTATTTTCAATGGCCTTAAATGTTCTTGGAATAATGGTTCCATTTACTTTCATAAAATGTTAATATTTCTCTTTTACCTCTTCTCCATGTGTTAATTGTTTAAGATGGTTTGATATAAGTTGGTTAAGATTGTTTAAATGTTATTATTTAAAATATGCACTTCATATTTAGAAAGTTATTATTCGATATCTTAAAACTTGTGATATTTTTTTTCTTTAAGAGGTTTGATATAAGTTGGTTAAGATTGTTTTATGTATGAACAATAGAGAAATTCATGATTATTTCTTTTTTTAATGTTCTTATTCTCATATGCTTCTTAAAGATTGTTTGCACTGATAATTTTTTATAGTTCATAGTAATACTTTTCAAGTTATGCATCTTTATAGTTTTTCCTACAACATATCTAAGTGTTTTTATCTTTTAGACTTACAAGTGGTTATTTATGTGATTTGGTATGATAGAAAATCCAGGATTTTTAGGAATCGTCATTCTTCTACTGATTCTAATATCTGTTATATTTTGTTTTTTTATTATTTTAAAAAACTCAAAGTCGTCAACTTGTCTATTAATATATCGTCGTATTGTTTTCTTATTCGAATAAACCTCTTTTTGATCATATAGATGATTCGATGAGGAGAGAAATCGATCGGGTCAATGGCGCCCTATTGGTCTAACAGATTCAAGGGTTGATCGAGTTGATCGGGCCAGTGAGGTCAGATCGACCAAGTCAACGGAGATGGTGGGTCAATCCGTTCTGGCTGGTAGCAACTGATCAGTTGAACAGATATAAGGTTTGTTAATAAAATCGTGTGAGAAGTATGGTCAGTCATGCGATTTTATCGACGACACATGAAAAAAAGTTTAACTTTGATGCAATTTTAAAAATCGTCCCAAACACACAATATGAGTGTGAATTCATGGAATAGGGAAAATCCGACCGTGCTCGAAAATTAACCATACTCGTCTTAGCATCCTCAAGGGCTGCTAGGGTAGGATGGTAATGAGGTGTACCAACAACTCATTGCATGGGGTGACAGACGACCCACCTCCATTTGGTCGACACAAAAGATTTCATAGGAGAAAGCTTTCGTGGTTTAGGGAATGTCAAGATTGTGAGATATTTCATTCTCTAGAGTCAAGGAGCGGATTTCGTTCTTCCCATCACGAGTATGAAACCATTGGCGCAAATACGAGATCACTACAATCACGACTTTCAGATTTTGGACTAAAATTGGGTAGGATTTGCTCATTGGATTCATAACGGAATCACAAAGCACCTAACCTATGAGATTCATAACAAAACCATTGGATTCATAACGGAATGTCAAGACTGTATTCTTAAGTTTTTATCACCCAGACCTAGGGGTCACTAGCAATGAAATTGCAAAGGTTCAAGAGTTCTCACCATCATGAAGTTTGATGATGTGTTTTCTTTGCTTGCTCTTTACTCCTACCTAGTTAGGATGAAGTTCTCATCTTACTTTAGGAGAGGTGTTGCCACTTTCCTTCTTCCAAGTGGGATGCAGCTCTCCTTTTCATCTGGAGATGTTAAGTTCTTCCTCTAAGAAGCTTCTCCAAGGTCTCCCTCGTGCTTCTTCAACAAATTGGTGGAGGAAGAAGAAGAAAAATTGAGAAGATGAAGGGAAGAAGATGAAGTTGAGAAAGAAGACTCCTCTCAGCTCTCTACCAAGGATTTTCTTCAGAAATTTCCTTCACGAAGCTTCTCCTCTTTGAAAATGGCTTCAAAACCCCATGGAAGCTCCTCTTCCAAAGATGGGAGATGAGGAAGACTTGCTAAGAGCTTCTCCCTAGCCAAAAATCCAAAGCCCCTCTTCAAGTCTCTTCCTTGGCCGAAAATCCAAAGCCCTCTTCAAGTCTCTTCCTTGGCTAAAAATCCAAAGTCTCCTCTTCAGGAAACCAGTGGAGGAAGCAGAAAAAACTCCAGGGGGAGCAAGAGGAAAATGGAGAAAGAAGAAAAAGAGAAGAAACCCTCTCTTCTTTAAATCCTAGCCTCCAAAGTCTCCTCTTCAGGAAACCAATGGAGGAAGCAAAAAAAACTCCAGGGGGAGCAAGAGGAAAATGGAGAAAGAAGAAGAAGAGAAGAAACCCTCTCTTCTTTAAATCCTAGCCTCCAAAATCTCCAAAAATATGCTCTCCTCTTGCCTATTATCAGTTTCCCGCCTTTTTTTGTGTGGCTCAAGGCTCGCTTTCCCTAGGCACTGCATCCCTAGCGCCTAGGACTGCATGCCTAGCGCCTCAAGGGCCCATAAAAATTGAGGTTTGAAAGCAACACCTAGGCACTGCACCCCTAGCTCCTAGGAGCCACCCTCCGGCCCTCCGGGTGTCTACTTTTCGGGTTCTTGTTTTCAATATCTTATGGAGTTGTTTTTGGAGCTCAAGAGCCTAGACTGGTGCCTAGGAGCCTAGGAGCCCGGAATGGTGCCTAGGCTCCCAGTTTTAAAAATATCTAGTGAATACAATTACAATCTTTGTGATTGTTCCTTAGCTAAATTTATACAAAAAAAATTGCTTAAAAATTATTGTGTAAAGTTGTATGAAGTTTGATGTCATCAAATTACTAATAGAGCACATGTAAAGTACTCAAAAAAAAAAATTACAAACAAATCATTTCCTAAGCATACTTGACCCAACATTCCACTCATTTCATATGTGTTTTTAATTATCACACCTAAACTTCAATTCTCACATATGAATTTAATTATCACACCTAAACTTCAATTCTCACATGCACATCACCTCACTTATACATGAAGGTATGCTTTTTATTTTCTTAAGTTAAAATTGAGGTATTTTTGATGTGAAAGGTAATATTTCATTGATGTAAATGTAAAAAGACAAATCTAGATGTTGGATATGTAAATATTCATAGGAATTTAGCGGTATACATGTAAATTTCACACATAAAATCATTAAATGACAACAATATAGCTAAATCATACATCTTCAGCTCACAAGCTAAATAATCAATCTAACCTCCATAACAAGATGGACAATAAACTAACCCATTTTCATTACACAAACCACACCTCACCTTCTTCTTCTTCCCCTCATCCAAAACCCTGCAGCTCCCATTGCATTCCTTACACATCACAAACCTCATCCCCCCACACTCTCCACACCTCCTCTCCCCCTTAGGCATCCCCTCCATCAAAAATTCCATTTTTCCATCTTCTTCAAGCCTCAAAACTTCCTCCGCTCCACCCACCATTCTCCCCTTCACAAACAAAACCGGCATTTTTAACTCTCTGCTCCCTCCCATCAAGCTCCTCAGCTCCTCCCGAAACCCTAAATCCATAGAAACATCCCTTTCGATAACACAAACGTTATAAGACGCGATAACAGAACGAACCAAATTACAGTCTTCGTATGTCTTTCTAATCCCTCTCAAACTGGTCGTATAGAGCACCACCGCCTTCTCTCCTCCCGGCGGGCACTTTTCTTCAAGCGAGAGAAGAAGACCGGCGGTTTCATCTTCTTCCTTCCTTCTTCCTCCGGCGACCATTCGCTTGATCTGTTCAACTTCGGAATTGAGCTCCCGCTCAAAGGAGGCCACGAGATCTGGATCGAACAGGGGAGATAAGCTTCTCTTTGAGCCGGATTTCTTGTTTTCTGAGAGATTCAGAGGTTTTAGAACTCGGCTGGGGTCGGTGCGACGGAGGGGAGTTCTGTTCTCTTTTCCGGCGAACTTTTTGTGTTTCTCCGGCGACGGGGTGTGGAAAAACGGCGGCGATTTTGACCGTTTGTGAATTCCGGCGTCTTCTTGATCGTCTGCGAGGATCCAGTTGATGATCTCCGGCGAGGAGTCGGAGAAAGATTGGGGCTTTTTGGGCTTTGGGATGGTGTTGGGAATGGAGCTTTTGGGAGATTGGAAGTGGGTCTGGTTTTCGAAGGGATCGAGGTTGAGGACGCCATAGGTGGATGAGGTGAGAGAGACGCAGTGGTTGGGGAGATCGCCGGCGTTTTTGGCGACGGTAATGGAGTATTTGTCGTCGGAAAAGATATGGGGATCTCCGGCGGGGAGTAATTTGCAGGAGATGCAACCCATTGTCTTCTCCGCTCTGAGTGGGACGGGTTGGGGGTTTCTTTTTGTTTTTGAAATCTAACGGTCGAGTAGCAGGGCACGCAGCGACGAGAGATATGGTGGAAGAGGGATTTGGGTCCAACGGTCGAAAACTAAAAAACATTAATGGAGGTCGGTAAGCTTACCGCTGATTTAGATTGTACGGGTGGTATGTTTGTGTCAGCAGTATATTTATTCATGGAAAAATCGGTTTAAAATATTATAATCGGAATTTTAATTATTATTCTTTTTAATTTAGTAGATTCTGCTCTGCCTTTATGTTGATTGGGTAGTTTTTTTGTGTGTGTTTGTTTAGTTGATGAGTGTTTCGTGTTTTTTGTTGGAGTTGCTCTCTATCAATAGAGAAAATATTTCATCCGGATACCGCACATTCAAACGATCAATTATTGGTGACAACATCACCGTACTCATTATCAGCGGGGCTAAAATTTTACGTGGAAAACCCGTAAAGTGAAAAATACAGGGTCTGACCCAGTTGTGAAAATTCACTATTGATTGATGATTACAGAAATCATTTGTCCCACAGACGGGAAAAAGTAATTATATTTTTCATACTACAACGTCGACTGACTACGTCTAATTGGTGGTGATCGATGGTGATTAGTCGTGGTCGACTATTGTTAACCGTCATCAACCGCCGTAGACTTCCGTTGAACACCGTCGACTGTCGTGGATCACCGTCGACTGTCGTGGATCACCGTCAACCGTCGTCGACCACCACTAACTACCATCGATCACCACCAACCAGATGCAGTCAATCGATGTTGTAATCAGAAAAATATAATTATCATTTCCCGTCTGTAAAACAAGAGATTTATGTAATCATTAATCAATAGTGAATTTTCACAACTGGGTCAAACCCGTGATTTGTCCATTTACGAGTTTTTCACGTAAAATCTTAGTAGAGCTTTATATCATGTAAAATCAAGCATGAATTAATTATATTCCTAATTTAGATTTCGCAACTAGGCCAGTCCCCGTGATTTTTCCTTTAACGGAGTTGCTCTATATTAATTAAAAAGATCACATGAGTGATTAATTTCTAAATATGAATATTTCCAATGGTTTGGAAGTAATTATTCCTAGGAAGTTTTTTACATTAATATAGTATAATTATTAATAGAAATTGCTTAAAGAATTCATTCATTTATTCTTTAAATAGTACCTTGAGTACATAACAGATAGGTCTTATATTTTTACATATATAACACTCATAATTTTCATATTTATATATTCACCACACTTAACTCTCTAATATAACATTGGAAATATCACTATTAATATACAAGTAAATATTAAAAAATTAAGGGTTTGAGTTGTAAATATTAAAGAATATTGGGGTATATATGTAAATGTCCCAAAAAAAAAAATATCTATTGGGTGACATATTATCAACGCTACGTAATTTGCATGTGACTTTTTCTTTATGTTAGAAGCCAATATTTACAGGGTGAGAAAAATGATGCTTCACATGATTTTGATTTTTTAAGGGTTATTTGTTTTCAAGTATTTTGGATATAAAGTAGATGTAAAAGATGTGATTTTGTATGTGTTAGTTTGAAGAAAAATAAAAAACTCTCATAAGCCTTAAAAAAATTCTATCATCTCGTACAAATCTCGATGTATGACATAAATCAAGAAGCAATCTTTTGAGTGAGAAATGCTCAGATCTTGATGGCAAGTCATCGAGAGCTCGGATTTAGCAAAATTATAGATAAGTTGATCGGCTCAACAAGACAAATCCTATGATACTAAAATTGGTCTAATCCAAGTCAAATCAAGCTCAGATAAAGTCATTAAACACTCTTAGAAGATTTCGGAGCATATTTGGAAGGACAAACAAGTGTCGAATCCGATAAGCTTATAGTCGAATCGAGCGTCTCTATGAAACAAATCCAATGAGCCCAACATCACTCAATTTCAACATCACTGTGGTTCTCAAATATCTATCAAATATTGTTTGATCGAGGGGAGTTCAATGAACTATAAGATCAAAGTATTCATATTCATACATTAATTGCGCTCGAAACTCAATAAATAGAGCCCCACCAATCTCTTGAGGGGGGCGGGGGGTCGTCGGGTGAGCTTGAGGAAGAACTTGAAGCTTTGAGAATGAGTATAAGTCCAATACTACTTCTATCGTCGTTAACTACCGCCGACCGTGTCCAACTTACCTAGAAATTTTAATTATGAGTCATCTAGAGCTTCAATTTCAACAAACTTACAGTCAAACTGATCGACTCGACGAGATGAAACTAATGATACTAAAATTGGTCGAATTAAAGCCACATCAAACCCAATCAAGTCATTAAACAACTTTTGGTAGCTTTCCAAGCATATTATGAAGGTCAAACAGTTGTCGAATTTGATGAACTTATAGACAAATCGAGCATATCGATAAGACAATTCCAACGAGTCCATGATCGCTCAATTCTGACATCATTAAGACACTCAATTGTCCATCAAACGTCATTTGATTGAGTGAAGTTCTCTGGATTGTCTGATCAAAATGACTCATATTCATGCATTAATTGCACCAATAATTCTATAAATAAAGCCCCACCCCTCTCATGACAGGCGGGAGGGGAGAGAGCTTGGAGCCTGAAAAAAGAACTTGAAGATTTGAGAAGAAACTAAAGCCCAACATTGTCCATGCCGTCGTCGACCTCCACTTGCCTGCGTCGTCGATCACCATCATCCGTCCCTATTTCTTGCACATCAACTTTGTAGCTCGAAAGATTGTGTAACACTTTCTCGCATTTAGAACAATTGATCATACTTGTGATCTCCACTTTATAGTAAATATCTTCAATTAAGTTAGACTCCGTGGTTTTTTTTCTTTTTAAATGGTTTTTGTTGAGAAAATAAATTCCAAGAGACACACCTCTTTAATTCCAAGAGACATCTCTTCATTCCAAGAGACTCTAAATTCTGTTATTATGAGCCATACCTAACAATTCTCCAACCTGGCTCTGATACCACTTGTTGAGAAAATAAGGGCGAAGAAAAACAAGGACGACACAAATCCAGAAGAACACGGAGATTTAACGAGGTTCGGCAAAGATGCCTACGTCCTCGGGAGCAGAGCGGCGACCTCCTTTTCAATATTCAGAAAAGAATACAGAATACAATATTCAACTCTCTCAAAGACCTAGGATTACAAACAGTTCTATTTATAATCCTAGAGTAAACCCTACAGTACAATATGTAATTCCCAAATTACCCCCTGTACCGTATAG
>NEWO01000119.1:423072-457376 GCA_003013225.1 Phalaenopsis aphrodite
GAGCAGAATAACAACTCATCTTATTATTTATTTATTTATTTAATAAATGAAATGAGAGACTTTTCCCCGTGAAGTTGTGAAGTCGCTTAACCTACCACCTCATGTCTCCATCTTTCTCATTTTTTTTTATCTTGATTCTCATGAAATTATTCCACATAAATCTTGCCAAGAATTCAATAGTCTCCGGGGAATATTTGACAAAAACAAATTGGACAGTAATTATCATAATTTTAATTATATTATTATAAAGTTTATAATAATATAATTATAAAGTTTATCATAATACTTTATAAGGTTTATCATAGTATTATGATAAACTTTATATTATTATAAAGTTTATCATAATACTTTTTATGTTGATGTTATTTAATTGTCCGCATTTATTTTAAGTTTTAGAAAGTGGGATGCATCATTTTCATTTGGGCTATCAAAAAAACTCGTTGTTCGTGAACAGTTCATATTCGGTTCGTTAGTGAGTTCGTGTTCGATACATTTGATAAATAAACGAGACGAACATGAACAATTCTTTTCATTCAGTTAGTTAAATGAACCAAACAAGAACAGTGATGCGTTTGTTCGTGTTCAAATTGTTATTGTTCGAAATATAAAATAATTTAAAATAATTATATATATAAATTTATAGTATTTTAAAAAATTAAATTTTATAAATTATAATATATAATAAATAAATAATAATAATATATGAATATACTACATTAATAATATACTAATATATATATATAATATATATTATATTTATATAATATAAATTATACAATTAATATAATATATTATTTATATATATTAATATTAGAGATGCCAAACAGACTCGTCGTTCGAGAACAGCTCGTGTTCGACTCGTTCGTTAAGAAACGAACACGAACAATTTCGAACACGAGTTTATTTCAAACAAACTAAATTTTATGGTTTACACCCCTAATTTTCATGCATACATAAGGTGAAATTCTTGTCAAAAATAAAATGTTAAATACTAAAAAATTATGTGGCATGCATGTAAATGCCCCATAGATATTAGTAGTTAGTTCTAGCATTTAACCAAAATTTTAAAAAAATTTCTCAGGCTTTGTAAAACCATAAAGGATGTCAATATTAAATCGTAGTTTGTTCATACTAAACTCAAGTTTATCTGTAGATCACGAAAAAAAATTACACAAGAACGGTTACAATCCAACGGATGTCTTTTTTTTCACTCCTCAGCTCCTTTCGATGGATCGCACCGTTGTCCGGATGCAGCATACGGCATACGCCCAGACTCGAGACGCCTGATTTTTTTTTTTAAATCCCACTCAAAAAATAAAATACACAAATGAGAGAACGAATCAATCATAAAAGAACGCGTATTATCTACATTTTACTATAATATTTATAGAAAATAATAATTATATTGTGAAATATCAATAGATTCTTTGAAATCTAATATTATGGTTCGGTCGTAGCAACAATCATGATTATCATTATTATGACAGAATCAATTCCCATCAAATTATTATTTCGCTTGCCCCTAACTTAGTATGACTTTCATCATCTTATTTAGTCGTCCGCCTTCTCAGTTCTGTTATCGGGATAACTCGCTTCATGTCAATTGACACGGCACTTTATGTTTGTCGGGGTTAAAATTTTTCAACACGTGTCTTGTCTAATATCATGAGATCCGGTTCGATCGACTTTGTTCATAGAATTTATAAGATATAATTTTGTAAAATCATTATGAACCGTGCATATGATATTCTTGGCACCAAAAAAAAGAGTGAAATTGTGTTTGGATGGAAATATAATTAAGTAAAAGTTGTGGGAGCAAGGTGATAAATGAGATAGAAATGAAGAAAATAGCGTGCGCCGTGGGGTCCGCAAACAGGGCAATTCTCCGGTCGGTCCTCTTCACTTTCCATAAGAGAAAATTTCGGTCACATTTTTGTTTTTTTTCAAAAGAAGAAAATTGAGAAAATTTGACTTTTACTATTTATATTGAAGACAAAACTTTATAAATCAATGCCTTATAAATTTTAATTAAATAAAATGATTAATGTATAGCTATAAATCAAATGATAAAATATACATATATTGGGAGGAAGCACAAGATAGCAATCGAGACAACTTTTGCGGAACAAGCCTATTTATAATTAATGATACGTGTTAGAAAATTCACGACATTAGATTAATGAATTAGCATCTTTACATTGCACTAGATTTCAACACACTCAAATGAAGGAAAATAAGCAGCAATGAAAGCTTAAGTTTTTATGTGAAAATCCCGTAAAGAGAAAACAAATAATGAGGTATAACGCAGTTGTAAAAATCTACTATAAGTTAATGCTTACAATGATTGATTGTCCCACATGTGAGAAATGTGTACAAAGTCATCTGAATTACAACGCTGATGTGCCAATGAACTTGTTGAAAGAAATGAATCGATAGACGTAAGAGTGGTGTTAGACTTTGGTTTCTTCTCAAAACTTCACGTTCTTTCTCAACTCTCAAGCTTCATAATGATTTCTAAATTTAAATATTTCTTGCTCGAAAGATTACATCGAGATTCGTGTCATGCCTCAATAATTGTGTCGAATGATAAAGTTTTATTTGTGAGGGTATCAATCATCATATTTTTCAATAAATTGAAGTTTATACAGATATAGCTAAAATATGATTAAAATTCATTAGCAAATAATAAGTTAATAATAATTATAAGACTGAAGATACTTACTGCTATTTAAAAAATGAAATAATACATCAATATATTCTTGATTTTTAAATATACAATAATCCCATCAAACCATGATGAACTCCTACATTTTTCTACACCAAAGAAAGAAGGGCCATTTACATAAATATCCTAGAGCTGGGAGTTTAGCTCGAAAATTGTTAATCGTTCAAAAAATTATTCAAATTTTACCTCTGATTGAGCCGAACGATAAGCCAAAACGTTGAATCAATTTTCTTTTCGAATCGATTTTAAGCAATACATGAATCGGCCCAAATTGGCTTGAGATTGTCTCGAACTATTTTTTATTTATAAATTATATAACATGCAATAATAAAATTGAATATAACGAGCAACAAACCAATTTCGAGTTCGAACTAATCAAAATAACTCAATTTGAGCCATCTTGTTTCAATCACGACTCATATCGAGCCATTTCAAGTTGGAATGCATCCAAATAACTCAAAATTAAGCCAGCTCATTTCTATTTCGAGCTAGATCAATTCAATTCAATTAAATTTCAAACGGAGATGGCTAGAAATCGAGTATAACGGGCCACAAACCAATTTCGATCCGAACTCAAATCAATTCCAGCTCCAACTCTGCTCTTCAACAGCCTTACATGCGGAAAAGATATTCCGTCCGGATGTCCGCACGACCAACCATCGACCGCCACGTCGCCCGCCAAAGAGGTGCATGACGACGTAGCGTCCAATGATTTGCCTTCCAGAAATATTTTCTTATATATAAGACCCACAATTTCTACGTATAGGCATGCACAATGTTAGGTATAGCACATATACCAAATAACAGGCAGATGTTTGAGCAGAACAGTGCGAGCAAGCTAAACGAACGAGCATAATGGAGCTTGTGAGTTTAGCTGTAATTTTGTAATTACATATTGTACAACAGAGTTATATATATATACAACATAAGAAACCTGCTGCTCGGCTACCGATGACGTAGGCAAATTGCCGAACCTCATTAAATCTCTGTATTTTCTTACTTATTGGTGGGTTATTACATTTCTTTGCCCTAAAATTCTCAACACATGCAAACTTTAATTTTTATTTTTATACCACCCAAGTCCTTAAGTGGTATTTATGTAAATCTTCCCATAAAATAAGCAATCACCCAGCCCCAAATTTCTATTTCTGCGGCTCTTGTTTTCGTCAGCATGACCTTAGCTATTATTCCGTCCATTAAATAAATAGTTTTCCCTTTTTTTTTGTTTATCTATAATAGGATAAATTTATAAATATAATCTTATAATTATACAGTGATCAAATATTATTTATTATAATTAATATTCAACAAAACCCTCGTAATTATATATAAATACAGTAAGGCTCTTTGCATCATAACATGATTACTACTAACTCCGTTTGTTCTACGTCAACTCCGCGGCAACATGCGCTCCCTATCCAAGGGTTCTAACGAAACCACGTGTCCACCATCCGATAAATCCACATCCAACCATCTCCTCCGTGCAGTGAATCTCTTCATACCCTGCAACTCCGGCGCCGTCGAATCCCCTGTCTTCATCTCCTCCTCGCTGGAAAACTTCGAAGAACGACTAACGCAGTCCTCTAACTCACCGGAAGCCGCAGGATAAACGCCGGCGAACCCCAAAATTGCCGCTAAGTTCGCCCAGCACCCCACGCCTTTCACCAACTCGGCTTCATCAGCCAGAACAGAACCCCGTTCGCCGAACTTCTTCTCCCTCTCCGAGTCCGACAGCACACTACCGAAGCAAGAAACCTTCGGCGAACCCGGATCAAGAACCGCTGGCTTCCTTTCTAAAGAAAAGTTTAACGGGAAGATCCGGTAAGTAGGTATGGGGCGAGATCCGTTGCCGTGGAAGGCGGAGTTGGGGAGGCCGGGGATCGGACCATTGGGAGGCTTGATGGATCCGCCGGGGTTCGGTCTGATCGGTAAGTGAGATTTAGGCTTGGAGCAACTCCGGATTGATTTAGGATTTGCGCTTCCGATGGTGGATTGACCGCGATCTAGAACTCTGGTTAGTTGAACCCAGCGGAGATCGCCGTGGATCGGAAGCCGGAAGGATTCCGGCGGGAGATCGGGATCTTCGATCATCGGATGGGAGGAGGAGATGAACTTTGATTCGCTGGGGGTTTTGGCTTCGCCTCTGCAACAGAACAGGGTTTCTAGGGGGTCGGAGGGCATTGAGAAAGGAGGGAGGAGGAGGAGAAGTGAAGTGGAGGTGAGGGAAGAAATGGCTTTATAGCGAATTGAGCGGTTATTTTGAAATATTTTTAAATAATTTTTTGAAAGTAATAAATTGGAGTTATTATTTTTAAAAATCATAATTTTAAAAAATTATATTCTAAATATTGAAAAAAAATGATTAAAATACTATATTAAATATTTTAAATAATTGGTATGAATAAATTTAAATTTGTAGCTAACAATTCTCATATATTTATAAATTTAATATATATAATTAAGATTTATATTTATAACACTTTGTTGTTATCACTTTATTTATAAAAATATATTTTATATTTTAAAAATTAATATAAAAATATTTTTAATCTTATATTGAAAATATAAAGTATCGTGCATGTAAATATAAACATTTTGATTGTGAAATAATTTTTTTTTTGTAAATATAGTGAGTATTATGCATAAAAAATTAATTTTTATGGATAATTACATGCAGTCCCCCGAAAACATTGATATTTACACTATCAAAACAATATATTTAGGCGTGCTAGGATCAACTATAGAGATTTGATAAAAATGAAAAATATGAATTGAGAATCTCATTCGTCTCGTTTTCTTATCAAACGAATCAAACACGAACTACCCGACGAGCCGAACACGAACTGTTCGCAAACAACGAGTTTTTTTCGACAGTCCTAATTGAGATTTTATTTTGAATTTTCATAGTTGAGTGAGAATTTAAAAAATAGATGAAAGCGAGTGGTTGATTTCATACATTATATTATATGCAATATATTTCATATTTCATATTATTTTAATTTATAAAATTTAACCAAAATTGTGATCAAAATACCCTTATTTTTCTTATGAAGTTCAGTTAATCCTTAAAAATTACCAGAGTAACCTTTCATTTTCATGATGAAATCACACTAAAGAATCTCTAAGACTTTTCAAAAAAGTTTTAAGACTTTTCAAACAAGCTTTTAGACTTTTCATAGTGGGACTTGTATTTTAAAAATTATTTAAATATTATTAATTTATAATAGTAACAATAATAATGAGAAATGAGGAATGTTGATGGATGATCTTTACAAAATAGGAGCATTTACATACTAAAAGCTTTTACAAATGAAATAGAATTTTTAGTGGGTAAATTTAATGCATCAAAATTATGAATATAAATATTAAAATTTAATTGTTAAATATATAAGCGGCTTTTAAATATAGAGGTACTAAATAATAATTATTACATTTAAAGGCCCCAAAAAAAATTAAAATTACAGGTGATGGTCTTCTGTTACGGCAGCGGATGGCGTTGCTTCTTGGCGAGGTAGGAGCCTGAAACCCTCGCCTACATCCTCGCCCCTCCCGATTTGGCCCAAATCTCCCTTCTCTGCCTATCGCGATACTATCGTGATTAGAGAGCTGAGAAGTGAACGACGGGATAGCGACTTACAGAGACCACCAAACAGGATCACCACATACAGAGACCAACGAATCTCCCATCTTTCTCATCATTTCACTTGGCTCCTACCAGAAATCATTGGGGAATGTAAGCCTGTTCACGTCATTTCTTTCTCTTCGCTCGTTGGAGGTAGGTGGTCGCAACTTACAGAGACCACCGAAATTCCCATCTTTCTCATACTTCTGCTTGGCTACTACCGAAAATCAGTGTGGAAGGTGAGCTTGTTCGCGCCATTCTTTCTCTTAGCTCGTAAGATGTGGGAGAGGGCTTCGAGCTCATACAACGCCAGAAAGCAACACCATCCAATGTTGTAACAGGAGACATTCACCAATAATTTTAATTTTTTGAGGCCCTTAAATCGAATAACTATTTTTTAAGGACATCTATATGTAAAAACTACAAAATATAAATATAAAAGTGATACAACTCCAACAATTCTTCATCATTCCACGAGAATTTCAAAACATAACACGAATCTCGAGCAATCTTTTGAGCAAAAAATATTTAAACATCAATAAAAATTTATTCGGAGCTTTGATTCCAGCAAACTTATAGTCAAACTGACCGTCTTGACGAGACAAACTCAATGATACTAACACTGATCTAGTCTAAATTAAATCAAGTTCTAAGCAAACAATTAAATCATATTTGAAAGTTTTCTAGACGCATTTGAAAGATCAAATAGATGTCGAATCCAAAAGGTTCATAGTCGAATCAAGAATTTTGGCGTAATGAATCTAATGTCGCTCAATTTCAACTACCGTAGACCAACATTGACCGAACGCCGTCAATCGCTATCAATTATTGTCAATCGTCATTGTAACTTGAAAAACCTAGTAACATTTTTTCGCCTGTTAGACAAATAGATGCAATTGAAATCATCTTCTTATAGTGAAACTATTCAGCTATATTAGGCTCCATGATTTTTTCCTTTTCGAGTTTTCCACGTAAAAACTTCTGATATCATATCATTTGTTTTCTATTTTCTGAGTGTGTGTTGAATCTTCGTACAACGTTAAGACGATAATCAGCTACTCTATTATTGCGAATTTTCTAGCACGCATAAAAAAAGAATTGTCATATTTATATAATTTTTTTAAAAGTAAAATTATACTTCACAAACTCTAATATTTGGAAATTGATAAAGTTTATCTAAATTATTAGTTCCTTGGAAAATTATAATATTACTCCTCCCCAAATTGAACCTCATAAGTTTTGAACATCTGAGTTTTTTGTAATATTTATTTAGGGTGTATAACATAGTATCTCAATAGTTTTAAAATTTTATTTTTTTTCTCATATTTACTCAGATATTATCACAATTATTTTCTTATTAAAAGGGCTGTCAAAATGGCTCGTTGTTCGCGAATAACTTGTGTTCGGCTTGGAAAAAGCTCGTGTTTGACTCATTCGTTAAATTAATAAGCCGAACACGAACCAAGATTTGTTTGTTCGTGTTCGGTTCGCTTTAGCTCGAATCTTTGTTCATGTTTAGCTAGTTTTGGCTCAAAATACTACTCATCAACATCCATCAATTTATCTTTAAAGTAAATTATCCTTCTTGAGTGAGCCAATTTCTTAGGTTAAGAGGCGAATTGAGTCCCTTCACACTTGACGAGCAGACGAGTGACCTCAACCAAATTTCAATCTCGTGCACTAATCACCACAGACAAACTATCAAGCATAAATCACTAATTGAGTTAGTTGAAGCAGCATGGTCTAGTCGGCCTGGCTAATCTCCCTGCCTTTCATCCTGAATTCGTGCTTGCGAGCTAGTTAGTGCCTAGCTGAGAAACTCAACAGTTTGCCTGAAGTATATATATTCAATTCGGCTCGACAAACTATGATTTATAATCCTGGGCTGGATCAGCTGACATTTGACCACATAACTTGCACCGAACCAAACGACTCAAAATATTTCAAATGCACTATATTTTAATTACATCAAATTTGTCTTACATTGCACTCTTTTTTAACAAATCAAAAAGCTCTTTAGTACAGAGCAAATTTGATGACCTTTAGGAATAAAAGATTGTATCAAATTGCATTACACAATTTACTTCTGGTTGGTCATAGGCCCTCTCAAAGTAAATAAGAGTAATATCATACCCTATCCCTCTCTCCTTAGCTTTCAGTTCTCTTTCTCAATTCATAGCTAGTCACTTCATTTCTTAGTAAAGAACATATCCCTACGTAATGGTGCGATTGAGGCAGCAGTGCGATGGAGGTGCAATGTTGCACTGTACTTTGTGATATTTGACAAAATTATGCTTTGATTGTTTTTTCAAAATATTGCAGCAGGAAATTGTGCTTTGCAATCTGAACTTGCTAAGTACAGTGATTTGCAGAAAGTTACAATCCTAATTTTAGAAACTAGAAATACCTGTAATAGTGACCACAGCTTTTTGAACGATAGTTTATCTACAATAACTTCAACTACTTCTTCAAAGAATTACAAAAATCCAAAACAGACGTTTTATCTAAAATCTAATCCAAGCTAGAAAGGACCAACATCTTAAAAAAATAAAAGCAAAAAAGGTTGTCTTCATTAAAATGTTTTTATATTTATCTATCTATTTATTATAATTATTTGATTTTAAGCATTGAAACCTCTGTGGCTCCCTAAGCTTGATAGTAACATTTCTACTGGTCCGTTTGTGACAGCTTGTGCGTTTCAGGATAAACTGCTTATTCTGAAACGCGGCCCGCGGACCTGCCGCAGGGGTTGACCCGCGGTCTGCTTTTAGTGTAAAAACTCAAACGTAGTTTCGGATAAACTGATGAAACCCGTGAACCAAACAGTACGGCGACATTTTTTGAAAACGACGCCCGCACTTATAAACTGCCCCAAACGGATCCTAATAAGTCAAACAATTAGGTAAAGACTCAACTTGGAAGTCATTCCAGTTCCGTGAGCTGTAAAGTTTTCACATACTAGATTTGCACATTTATTTTTATTTTTTAATGAATAGTAAATAAAGATAACATTTATGAAAAAATAACAGCCCATAAAAAAAACAAGAAAAATAAATTACATATATACCGTATAATTCTACTGTAATTACACATCTAACACCTAAAATGTAATATTTTTAAAAAGTTAATATTAATGATATTTTATTATATATTAAGGATTTAACCTTTATGGATACAAGTGAAAAAATTTAGGTGATATGTAAATACATATGAATTGCATGATATATATGTAAATGCCCCAAAAAAATAAATAGTAAGTTCACTAATGTTGAGTTAACTACTCTAAGCAATTTTTTCATCTTAACTACGGTTAAAGGCAGGACTCAGAGAGGTTTAATTATATTACCAATTCAAAGTCTAGTGAGGAGTCAACTTAATTCGTTAGAACTATAAGACAATCAGAGCTTCTCACTTTAGGACTCTTTTGAGAAAAAAAAAATATATTTTCAGAGCTTCTCACTTTAGGACTCTTTTGAGAAAAAAAAAATATATTTATAATTTATTTTTCTACATTAAGAGAATAATAATATAACTAATATAATTAAAGTCTAATCAGTGAAGTAATTTTGCTAAAAAAAATAAATGATCATGATATAAGTTATAAATAATTTAAGTATATAATAACAACTATGAATAATTGAATAATCTTCTCATATAAATAAATTTGACCAAGGATTCCTACTTTTCTACGCTCTAATTTCTCAACACTTCTCAAACGAATAAATTGAATATTTTTGCTTGTGAATAGCCTCGTTTTCTAATATTTGCGTGCATTTTATAAACTACAATGCTCACTTTTTATTAGTTTCAATATATTGTAGGAGAATTTGCATAAATACCTGTATAGACCAAAGTTGTCAGCACAAATCTCAAAGCAATCGAACGACCCAAATAACGACCAAACGATCAAGGCCTCCTATTGTCCTAAAAACAACCATGTAATCAAGAATCGGCCGACACACTATGGAGAGAGAATCAAACGACAGATCACACCTGCAGCCTTGACCGACCAAAGCACATACGAGAATCTTTGATTGTGGCTAATCGACCAACCCACTTTTACCATGGCGGACGAGAACAACATTCGACCGAGCGTCTCGCACAACTAACACAAAGTGCGGTCGCCACTCATCCAGTTACCTCAATCAGTCGAATTCAAGCAAATTAGTCAATCAATTATCGTCATATTAAAATTCAAATTATAATACAGATATTATATGAAATTCATACAATTAAATAGAATATCAACGTCATTAAGAGCAGTTTCCATACATACTCCCTCCTTTTTTGTAATTGTACAAAACATGCATTGATAAGTAGGAGGCAAAAATACGAATAGAAGGGGCTATATTGGTTCTCTCTAAAGTGAACTCTTAGACTTATTCAACTCTCTCTTTCTCTTTCTTCCTTCGTCCGGTTCTAACTCTCTGGACGCATTAACAAAGGACAATTTAAGATTCAACAATACCACACAATTATTACGTCTTTACATATCTAACATAAAAAATTTGATATTTATATTTAGGGGCATTTACATATCTAACTACTTAAAATTTAGTTTGGGACTTCATAAGTTTTCCATTATGAACCCCCGCGAAGCAAAAAGAACAATCGACAAAGAAATGTAGAGCAAACGCTCGTGAGACGCAAGAAAGTTATACAAGGGAAAAATAGCACGAAGCAGACAAATTTAGGGAGCTGTGTCCATGACCTATTTATAACAATGAGTAATTTCGAAGTCAATAGAGTATGAATCATTCAGATCATTTAATAGTAACTTATTGTTTATTGCTTTTCATCCTCTCGTTCTTGTGACAAGTGACAACATAGCTTACTAAGATACAAAAGAATCGTTGAACTAAAATATATACAACAATAATGCTCTTATCGAATACTTTGTGGATCCGATGGCTCAGAATAAGACGTGCCAAAAGGCAAATCTCGAGCGATGCAGTAGTATATGAATAAAGGATAATTGAACAATAGAGGTCGTTTGATCAAAGACCGATTAAGAAGACAACCAATTAGAGACCGATCGAGCAGACAACTGATGAAACATTGGCCAAACAAGCTACTGATCATAAGTTGATCAATTAAGGGTCAACCGATCAAAAACCAATCGGAGCAGGAGACCGATCAGAACCTGGTCGATTAAAGGTCGACCTTCTCGAGGCTAATCGGCTTCGAGGTCAGCCAATCAACAAGAAAATGACCGACTAGAGACCATTCAATTAAGATTTAACTAGGTTAAAATTGATTGATCAGAACTCAGACAATAAAAAAAATTAAAATTATAAGTACCATCTCACAATAATTATAGCTTCTATAAATCAAGAGAGCATTAAATGTAAAAAGGGGCAATCCTTTTTTGGAGGATGGGAACTTGGCAAAGTGAGGATGCTTGAAAGGTCACTCTCTCTCTCTCTTCTTTTTACTATGTCTTGAGTGTGATTCACACACAAATCTAGGGTCAATATGTATTTACATATCTAATACCTAAACTTTCTAATTTATTTGCATAACACTCAATTTTTAAATATCACATAAAAAATATCAATAACATTTTAAAAGAGAGATACACTTATTCTATTGTATAGAGTACGACATCAAATATTTTAACTGTAAATATTTAACTTTAGGTGTTAGATAAATAAATACATAAGAATTAAGTGGTATGTACTTAAATTTCCCAACATTTTTGGGAGGACATTCAAAGAAATAAAAAATTGGATTTTTACATATCAACCATCCAAAATATTAAATATAATATTTTAACTTCCCAAACTTTAAATATAACATTTTAACCACATCTTTCATTCCAACCACGATTTGATTTTGAGCCGAGCCAAGGTAAGCTCAAAATCCGCTTGAAAAAAATTCGATCCAAAATTTTAGCTCGTAGCTCGGCTTTTTTATTTCTATCTGATCTTGATCGAAGCCAAAATTTGAATCAATTTTCAAGTGATTAATGATCTTCAAGCTAAATTTGCTAAATGTTTAGCCCTCACATCACTAGGGTTGTTAATAATCTGATTTTGAGCAGAGCCAAGGTCGACTCAAAATCGGCTCAAAAAAACTTCAATCTAAAATTTTGGCTCTTATCTCAACTCGTTTATTTCCATATGATTTCGATCTGAGCCAAAATTCGAATCATTTTTTGAGCCATTAATGATCTTCGAGCTAAATTCACAGGCCTAAACCCACCCTCCTAAACCCACTCAAAAAGGTTTTTTTATTGAAGATTTTGATCGGTTAAAATATTATATTTAAAATTTGAAAGGTTAAAATGCTATAATTAATGTTTTAGATTGTTCATATCTAAAAACTTCCATAAAAAAATAATAAAAAGCAAAAGTGAAATGATCATATAACGCTTTGATCTGTTATAAATTTCTATTCCATAACTTGCATGAAAAAACCCTAAAAAAAAAGTAAAACCAAATCAAACTTTGTTAAAATCAAATCTCTCATGTTCAGCCTATTTCTTCCCGTTCCAGATTTATCAAATCTAACTACAAGACAGATTACAAAAATTTACTTCGTAGTTTCTCATTTGATCCATCTCTACAAACTGAAATTCACGAATTTGATAAATCCCCTTCTACTGTGCCCAAACATCGAGCGATTTTTGCGTACGGGCTCCAATGAGAACTTTTATAATTTTTTAAGAAAAATATTTTAAGTGAGATACACTGACATACACATTTTAAAGTAGGGGTTTTTAATTGGTTCACCCTACACAATTTTGATCACGGTATAATATACATATTAAACCAAAAAAAAAAGAGCTTATTCCTGTATCCCATGGTGTGGACGCGGCCCTCGCGAACTCCCTCCAATATCTCACCCACCTCCCTCCCAAAACCCCCAACAAATCCAACTCCAAACCCTAAACAACTTCCCCTTAATGGCTTCCCACCCACCATTCCCGATCCACTCCCCACTCTCTCCATCTCACCCCCAGCCCCTCCCTCCCTCCTCTCCCGCTTCCTCCACTCCCATCTCCCTCCCTCCTTCACCTCCGCCGATCTCCTCCACTTCCTCCGCGGCCGCCTCCGCCACCACCCTTATTTCTCCCCCTACGATCTCCACGTCTTCCTCTGGGCCTCCTCCTCCTCCGATTCCTTCCGCCATGATCACTCCACCTACGAGTACATGACTCGCTCCCTCTCCTCCTCCTCCCGCCTCGATTCCCTCCTCCTCCTCCTCCGCTACCTCCTCACTCATCCCTGCCCCTGCTCCACCTCCACCACCACCGCCGCCGCCGGGAGCATCTTCTCCTGCAACCGACTCCCCCACATCTACCGCTCAGCCATCGCCGCCTTCTCCCGCGCCGGCCGCCTCGCCGACGCTTCACAGACCCTCTCCGACGCTCTCCGATCCATCGACGGCCCCCCCGATGCTTCCCTCTACAACCCCCTAATCCACGCCTTCGCTCGCCGCGGTGACCACCGCGGCGCCGTGGATTGCTACGACGCCATGATCGAAGCTCGCGTGAAACCCGATACGCATACCATCAATATCCTGATCAACAGCTCTTGCCGGAACTCCGATTTCAATTCCGCCATAAAATGGTTTCGAGAGATGAGATCGAAGAACTTGGAACCCAATGTGGTCAGTTTCAATACTCTGATAGCCGGATTTATGAGGGAGAAGAAATTCGAGGAAGGGATTAGCGCTGCGCGCGAGATGATCCAGCTTGGCTTTCGACCATCGTCTTCCACCTGCGAGATTCTGATTCGTGGGCTCTGCAGGGATGGAAGAAGCGAAGAAGCGTGCGAGCTTGTCATGGATTTCATGGCGATGGGGATTGTTCCGGAGGATTTTGATTCGTTGGGGCTGATTGAGAGGCTTTGCGGGGAAGGGAAGGGGGGGAAAGGGTTGGAGATTGTCAGATTGTTTTGGGAGAAGGGGAGGAAGGTGGGAGTGGTGACCTGCACTACTTTGATTGAAGGTTTGAGGAATTTGGGCGAAGTGGAAGAAGCTTTTGGAGTGATGCAGAAGATGGTGGAGAAGGGGATTTTGCCTGATACAATAACCTTCAATTGTGTTATGGATGATCTCTGCAAGTTAGGGAGGGCGGCGGATGCGAATGAATTTAGGGTTTTTGCTACGGGTAAGGGTTTTGATCCTAATGGCGCCACATTTTCGATACTGGTGCGAGGGTTTGGGAGGGAAGGGATGAAGAAGGAAGGGGAGAGGGTGGTAGATGAAATGTTGGATGCTGGATTCATATCAAATATAGCCATTTATAACAGATTGATGGAGGATTTGAATTCTAGTAAGTGAATGGTTCTGGGCATTTACAAATATTGTTATGGTATGACTCATATATCATATAAGGGAAGAATGTTGGAGCGAAGCGGAGCAGAAGAATCTGTCCAAATCGGGAGAGTTTCTTTATGTGGGTTTGGGGTGCGATACAAGGTTAATTTGATAATTATATATTATACTCAAGGTTTTCTAGGGTTATAAATAAGTCTGTATGTAATCATTTTCTATATGTCATATTATATTATGTACTCTTTTCTAGAATAAAAAGAAAATCGTCGCTCAGCTCCCAATGTCGTAGGCATCTTTGCCGAACCTCGTTAAATCTTTGTGTGTTCTTCTGAATTTGTGTCGATTCTTATTTTCCTTCGCCCTAATTTCGCAACATATATACCATCCAATTCATATATATTTACATTATCTAACACCAGCACTTTGTTTTTAAATATTAAATCAAAAGTATCATTGTACTGGTAAGGTGTCATTTATGTAGTAACTGAAGTTTAGGTGTGTGGTATGTAAATGCATAGGAATTGAGTGGTATTTATGCATCAAGAAGCTTTTTTTTTTTTTTTTGTAGCGCAAACAAGCCATGCATTGATGTTAATGAGAGGACTAGATTAACTTCTTTTATTTTCCTTTGTTTTGATTTTAGGCTTTAAACTGATTCTTAAATTATAAATACATACCAGCAGTTCTAGGAATCCAATATACATAGCGAACAACTAAGTATAAACAACAATGAGCAAGAGACAAGGAGTGTATTTGGGCAATTTTGTCAAAATGTTATTTTCTAGACAGTTATTACAAGCCATATTGCTTTTCAAACAATTGCGCTGAAACAAAAATTGTGGCAGTTTTAATAAATTTAGTGAATCATGTAAATTCAGATTTATTAAATCCAAAAGGGTTAAATCTAACTAAATTCCTTTGAAGTGTTTGGCGACGAAGAGAAGCAACAGCCCAAATGTGTGTTTTCTTTCACTTAAATCCATTAATTCCTAATAATTGTATTTAATAAATTCAGGATTTACATTAAAACAGAGGAAATATTAGATTTATGAGATGAGGAGCTTTATGTACAGGTAAGGTGGCATATATGCAAAAAGTAAAGTTTAACTGTTGGATAGGTAAATACATAAGAATTGAGTGGTATTTATGTGAATCTTACTAACTAAAATCCAAAAGGACCAATACCTCCAGTAGCGGTGTAATTGTGTCACTCCAAATAAAATAGCTCCAACAGAAGCTAGCGATCCAGCTATTACGCAGCAGTGCCATAAGCTATGTTATTCACTTCAGTAACATGATACGAATACCTGCACCATAAAATAAGCATAGGAAAAGCTTAGTGGAAGAATATTATAAACAGGCACTAAACTAAATAATGATATTTATACAGAAATAATCTTTTTCTTCATAGGTAGACCTATAAAAAAATAAGGAAGATATACATACAAACATACAGCTCAGTTCATGTGCATATACATATACTAAACTTCAATTTTTACATATATGACATCTTAACTATGCATGAAAAGTATTTCTTTTTTTAAAAGTTAGAATGATGACATTTGTTTATGGAATATGAAACATTTTGGTAAAGTTCAGATGTCACACACACATACAGAGGAATTGTGGGCGATTAAATCATTAAAAGGTGTGAACGTTTTAGATATCTCGGGTTTATTGTTCAAAGTGATGGTAATATATGGATGTCAGTAGTAGAATTCAAACTGGTTGGTTGAAGTGGAGGAATGCATCGGGTCAATTGTGTGATAGAAAAGTACCGCTTAGACTTAAAAAGAAAATTTAATAAGATGGTGGCGAGACCTGTAATGCTTTATGATGCAGAATGTTGGCCTTTAAAAGAGAATGATAAAATTAAGTTGTGTTGTTGAGATGAGAATGCTTAGGCTGATGAGCGGCTTGACACTTGAGACAAAATATGAAATGAATATTTCAGTGAAAGGGTTGGTGTAGCTCCAGTGGCAGACAAGATTAAAGAATCATCGTAAATGGTTTAGTCACATTAATTGTTGATCGTCTGATGATTGGATTAGGAGAGTAGATATTTTAGATTTGACTTATGTTAAGAAATGCAGAAGTGGGCCTAAAAAGACTTAGGCATATTGTATATAAAATGATCTTAGTTTATTAGAATTAAATGAAAATATGACACTCAATAGGACACAATGGAGAAAAAGGATTCATGTTGCCGACCCCATTTAGTGGGATAAAGGCTTGTTGTTGTTGTTGTTGTTTTCTGCATAGGAATTGTGGGCTATGTATGTAAATCATCCTTAAGAAAATCCAAACTGAAATCTTTGATATTTGAGTTTGTATTGGTATAGCTATGTATACAAGAAGAATATGTCTCTTCATCTCCCATCTCTTGGAACTATAAGAATATTATATTCAAAAAGGTGGGGCAAATAATGGCCTTTAGTCTAATGATAATTAAGAACAAACTTCCAATGTAATACAGTATTGTGATGTACTTGCACCTGCTCCTGCTCCCACAAGGAAAAGAACCGATGGGAGAGCTCTTGCTGCAGATGACTAGTCGGCCCAAGGAGGATCGATCTAGACCAGTCGGAACTCAGCCACACTAGTCGGCGACCTGACTTTTGTATTGGTACAAACTATATATACAAGAAGAACATGTCTCTTCATCTACCATCTCTTGGAACTATAAGAATACTATATGCAAAAAGGTTGGGCAAATAATGGCCTTTAATCTAACGATAATCAAGGACAAACTTTTAATGTAATACAGTATTGTGATGCACCTGTACCTGCTCCTGCAAGGGGTAGAGCCGACGGGAGAGCTCTTGCTGCAGATGACTAGTCGGTTCAAGGAGGAATGGTCTAGACCAGTCGGAACTCAGCCACACCGGTCGTCGGCCTGGCCAAGTCAACCAGCCCAACCTACGAAAGGCTAAGCACGATTTCAACGCTCGGGTGAGACTCACACAGTTGCTAATCACGCACAAGAGGATGCTTTGGAAGAGAAAGTTTGAAAGGAGATCTTGGAGAGTATTTATGAGGTGTAATTAGCTAGGATTTGTTTTAGGTTTTGACTTGTGATAATTTTACCTTTGTGGCGTCAGAATTTGTGGAGAAACGATCTACCTCCCAAACAGTAAATCAATGTCGTATCTTATTTGATTTCCTTGGCATTAATAAAATGAGCCCTCATTTGAGTTTCCCCGTATCTCTATTGAAATTCATCTGATGTTGGTTAGCTGTTTTTTGTTCCAAGTCGCATCAATTTGCTTTGCAACCTTTTCTTCAGCTTTCAAAATTTTGTTGTGACTACAAAAACTAATTAGCGAAAATTGAATTGTTTTAATCTCTACTCTGAAATAACTAGTCTACTGTTGTGTTTTGGGTTATGGATTATCACTATCGATGTTAAGGGTGGAGCAAGAAAGTAAGAAAAAGGATGGAAAAATTAAAAATTAAAGAATGACAATCATTTATGTTTAAATCTTCAACTCCTTAAAAAAATGTTAAAGTTATTATAAATATTACTATTAAAAAATATATATATAATTAATTAATATTAAATTAATATTAAATTAATATTAATATTTAAATTTCTGGGACTAAATTTTTACTGTATTATATGTTTTAATAAAAAAGTTAAGGGTCATAAGCATCTTCCTCAGCTACACTCAGTTTCATCCACTGGGGCCCAAGGTTATGTCATGATGAAAATAGCACTAGCACAAATTGCCTTAACAAGAAACAAAGAGATTAGCCTTAACTTGGTGAGCAATTTAATTTTCTTTAAATATATTATTTTTTTTTAATTTTAACTCTGTTTAATAAATTTAATTGCTCAAAACTTAACGAAAAATATATATATTATTTCAAGTTTGTCAGCCCTCGATTGAAAGGCTAGTTCCAGCTTGAAGCCTTACCCTGGTGAAAGAAAATAATGAAAGAATATTTATGTGTTGTTGAATCAAAAAATGTCCGGGAAACACACCTAAAGAATATAACATTCTATTAGGAATTGATAAAGAGAGAGAGAAAGAGAGCAGTAGTAGATAGATAAAATGTGTCACTTATTCATAATATGGACCCCTATTTATAGGCATGAGTCCCAATATTATAAAAGTACACATTAGCCCCTTCATTATTACCTTTTCAGATGGGGTTTACTTGATAATTACAAAATTATTTGCAAATAATAAAACCGAAGACCGATTTGATCAATGAGATTTGTCGATTGCATGGCAAGCCTTGAGCCGGTCGATATATATGCTTACCATCGAACGTCCTGAGATTGATTATAGCCCTACGGGATTTTCTCTTAGCGTCTTCTGTCAATCGTTTAAATAAGGTGTCTCATTCGCCAATACTCATCTGGAAATGATCGTTGAAGACTACGTTTGATGGTTTGCATCTTCTTCCTTAGCTACAAATCTGCTTTAAGATCCGCGTCGACACATTTTTATGTGTACATATTTAGTTCTCTAATTTTCTTGCTCCTCCGAAGCTGTTCAGTACACAAGGATAAGAGAATTTTTAAACACGTATGAAAAAATTACATGATATTCTTACACAATAATGAACTTCCCTGGATTCTCGTGCCTGAGCCATTATAAATAAGCTTCGAGCAAGAGAGGCTTGCACCGTGTCCGTCTATTCGGACTCCTTTGGCTCTTGTCCTCTTTACGCGTTTTTCGCACTGTCTGACAAAGGAGTTCCACCTTCTGATAAGAGTGTCTTCCTTAAGGCTATGAGTGATATGTGCACGCAAGCCCGTAAGTTAGACGTGAAGCACAAACCAGCGGGTGAGTTATCCACAGAAGGGGTGAGTAGGAAGAGAGTTGTGTTCAAGCCTAGAGCCGACAATCGCGAGATCCGACCTAGTTCTTCTGGTTTTCTTGCAAGCCCTCCTCAGGAAAGGGTTGTGGGACATGTAAGAGGTCGTTCTAAGGACCATCCTACGGGACACTCGTCAGGGGTGAGTGTTACTGCTGTGAGAGAAAAATTGTCTGTCCATGAGGCTGCGAGGATCGCAGTTTCCCAAAGGAGTGCTGAGGTGGCGGCCACTAAGGCCGAGGCATGACTTTGACCGACTATGAGTGATTTCTCTTCTAATGGTGGAGGACCAAAAAATTCTGTGAGGATATTTTCTCTTATATCACATCTGAATGGGTACGAATTCTTGGTATGTAGTTTGAATAGATTTTTGCATCTCTCTTTTCAGCAACTGAGGTCCTTCTTTCTTGTCTAACGTTATACTCCTTTGTTCGGAAATACTCCTAGAAGTCGTTTGGTTCGATTCCTACTACAAAGGTTTTGGTCCTTTCTACGGTGGTTGTAGAGGAGATCCAAGATTGTTCTGTTCTGGATCCCACAATTCTCCTGCGACCGACCGACAACCATGAACAGGCTACCAATGAGTTCTCTCCTGACCTTGTCTTCTACAAGGATCATTTTAAGATGGATTTTCAGCTACCATTTTGTCGAGAGTTGCGTTCAATCTTCAACCACTATGGCATCATCCCAACTCAGATCCTTCCAAACTCAATCATTGCTATCATGACCTATGTGCTCTTCTGTCGGAGGATGAAGATCTCAAGGTCAATCGAAGTCTTCAATCAGTTCTTCTCCTTTTGGATAGGTCGTGATGGTTACATCTAGTTTGTCGTGGACACCAAGATTCAACTCTGCAGGGGCTAGAGAATAAGGTGAAGCACTGAAAGATGAAGTTCATGAGATAATTATGGGTATTTTATTAGGATTAGTTCATTATTACAACGTTTTGATTCAACCTATTTCTTAGTTTAAAACGTTCAATTCTCAGTTCCTTCCACCCTCATATTTGGAGTATACACTTAATTTTGGTTGCCCTGTTTTTTCTTTGTGGATTCTACACTACTTTGCCTATACTAAGATTCGAGAGTTGAACTAAAAGTAGCCAATAGTCGAACTTTCCATGGAAGATTTGATGTTGTTTGAATTCATGAAGAATACATTGGAAACTTGTAGCAATTGACTAAATCTTGAAAGATTTAGAAAAATTTCTTAGGCGGTGTTTGGCTACATCAAGGGCTTATGTTAAATAGGATTTAATAAATTCAGATTTATCAAATCCATTTTGACGAGGGGAAAAATTGAAACCACCGATGGTGAATCTGTCTGCGACTTAGATTTAATAAATCTTGATTTGCGTGACGAAGAAGACAGAATGTGGGGAAAATCAAGTAGAAATGCGAAAAAATTTGGTTTAACATGGTGTTGGATTTATGCTTCAATTTTCGGTGTTTGGCTAAATTTAAGCTAAATCCATTGTTAAATCTGACTATTGATGGGCTACCAAACACCACCTTAGTTTGAATCCTTCATGGGTAATAAATATGAACATTGAATCTTGCAATAATAAATTCATTATCTTCAAATATTGTCCATACATTGGTTGGATGTGTATATATATGGTGCTCTTTTACTATTCCATGGAGTGAGGCTTGGTTCTTCTATTGAATGATTTATGCTCTTATCTTTTTTTTTTTTTTGCTTTTTATAATCATTAATTTATAGGTATGACTAGAATGTTGCCGATTGTGATTCATGTTGAAACTCTTTTCTTATCTTAGTATATACTCGATCATTACTAAAATTTTATGTGCATCCATTATTTTTCTAGTAAAACTTTTGATTTTGAGACTACTAAATTATTGTTTGTAAAGAATTAAGTATGTTTGTTGATCTAACTTTAAAGGCAATTCATTTTACCAAAACTAATAGCCGATAACCTATGGTTTGTGATCTTTTTAGCATGTTTTCATTGTACAGCTCATTTGAGGTTGTATGACTAACCTTGAAACTACATTTTAGGAAAAATAATTATCGAAATTATTGAATAAACAATACCAATTTTGTCATGACCTTAATTCGGTTAAAGTATAAATTGACCAATTGGGAACTATTAAAGCTCATGCACGTAAATCTAAAGTAGATTCTAATCACAATGACAGACATATTCAAAGGAATGCTAATTTCAGAAGGAGATAGAAAAATCATCATTATGAACAATTTATAATATTTAATAATGATGTTTATAAAAATTAAGGATTTCAAAATTTTAACATAGATGATGATGTAAGAAGAGAAGTCAATGATGATAAAATACATCTTGTTATTAATTGAGTGTTGGATTTAGAAAACTTTGAATAAGAAATCATGTATGATAAGTGACATGACATTCTCTCAAAAATGAAATTAATTAGACAACCCAAATCACCATGATCGATGATTAAATTGAACAAAATAAATCAAAGATGGGTGCCTCCAATTAGTAGAGAAGCAGATTTGGGAATAAACAGAGAAACTATAATATTACAAGGTTGCATACATGTATTGAGCCTGATCTGTTTGAGGTTTGTCTTTGTGTTGTAGGCAGCTAAGTGAAAGCATTTGTTCTCGGGTTTTTCTACCTTAAATGGGACCTCAATACCATTGTCCAAACCTATTTTATACTACAATAGCTAGTAAAATTCAGTTCTCTCCCTTCAATTTATCATTGTCTGATTCAATCATTTTTTGGTATAAGAGCCCTAGGTTAAGGATGTTGCCAGGAAGAACGAACTTCACCAATACCAGGAGATTGCCATGAAAGAATTATTTCATGAAATTCAACAATTATAAAATAAGTTAGCGGTGCCTAAAAGGCATGATCAAGAATAATGGCATGAAATCAAAGTTGTGTAATCTAACTAGTTGAGATATATGTGTATATATGTTTTACCATAATTCAATAGTTGAGTGCGGTACCCATGATAACTTCCAGAAACTTTATAAATTAACCATTCAGGTAATTTTTTTTTAACTATGGAACCGATATATTTACTGTTGCTGCGATGAAACTGTTGAGAAATTGAAAAAAAAAAAACATGAGTTGCGATTTTACCATGAATTTTGATATTTGAGTAAGAATTTGAAAAATAGATCAAAAAGGGTGGTTAATCTGTAAATAATAAATTTCAGGTGGTCAATATGTAAATAACAAGTTTCGGGTGATCTATGTGTAATTAATAGTTATAAAATCCATCGTTATCAAAATTAGATCAATATATTCTTAACCAAAATTTCTCCATCGTATGCAAAACTATGTCAGCTCTCAAACACAAATTCTCTTAACTCAAGGACGAGGTCCAAAGCTTCATCTCCGCGAAATCATCAAGTCCTTCTAATCCAAGCACAATAAAAAATTCTTGCTATTCTTTTCTATCCTCACCAACTCAGACACAAAACTGAATCAATAAATCCCTTCACTAAACCCTAAGAAAACAGAATGCGTCATTGAGAAAACAGAATTCATCAATGAATGAGACTTTGATTCTGCTAAACAACGAAAATTTGGTAAAACACATATCTACTACGCAGTAACAATGATCAATCGAAGCCCCGGATTCTCCGACTCCCCTAATTTCGCAGATGCAAAATGTATTCTCCATATAAGTAATGGATCATAAAACATTGAAATAAATAATCGATGGACTAATAAAAACCATCAGAAGCAGTTCAATGAGAGGACTGATGAAGAATCACGACGGTTTCACTTCCAGTTTTTAATCGGGAAATCATGAAGAATAGGAAGAGCTTCGTACCTGAGATAAGCGCAGCGAAGAGGCCAGATCCGATTAGTAAGAAGCCCGCCATTTCTCTCACTCCGCTTTCCGATCCCCCCTCTCCGATTTTCCCGCTTGCGAAACTCGGGCGGAACACGGTTTTTCGGCTCCGGGTTCCTTCCTTAAATCCAAAGGATGAGCGGTGAGAAGTCATATTAATTTAAAAAATATTATTATAAAATGAAATAGAATTAGTAATTTTGAAGAAAATAATAAGAAATCATTTAATAATAAATCAAAATATTATTTTTTAAATATTTTAAATATTTTAAAGATTAAAATCTTCAAATTTAATATATTTTGAGTATATTTTATAATATAATTTTTTAAGAAAAATCGGCTCATGTGCTAACTAGTCGAGTTGGGCTAACTTGAGCTTGAATTGCTAGCTCATCAAGCTAATTTCATGAGACACCAATCGAACCAAGCCCAAAGTAAGCCCTCCTATGCCAAATAAATTATGAACCATAAAAAGGTCATTGGAGAATTAAGGTTAATAAATACAGCTACAAAGAATATCAATTCCAAATGAATAAAATTTGGGGCATTCAATGGCCAGCATAATAGTGCAACCCTTTATACTAAACCAAATTATTACATTCATGTTTAGGCAAATTCTCATGAAAAAAAATCACGAACAAATTTATTAGAATGTTATTTAAGCCTTTCTGAGCACAAATATTTTAATCATTATTAATGAGAATACTGAATTTTTTGTTGACACGTTCATCGAGAGCAAACTAGCTATGAGAAAAGACCACTTACCAATAATAATAGCCTTACCAAGCTTAGTATTGCGTGTCAAAAAAATATTAGTGAGTGTCACGCAACAATGACCTGACAATAACAGTTGATTGTGATAGTGTACCGTGATGGTAGCAATTGCCGAGCAGCGATAATCCAGTGATAGTGGTAGTGTCGGTCAGGTGATGGTGGTCACGAGATGACGACAACTTGACAAAAATGGTTTGAGGTTGCGTTGGCAGTGGTCAAGAGATGATAATATAGAGACAACGAGGATGTATCACGACAACAATCACTATCATACATCAATGATCCAACATAGTGGCAGCCTATAACTTATTATCTGAAGAAAATGAAAATGTGCTATAATAGTGGTGGTTGTTGGACATAAATGATCGAACGCAACGATGGTATAGAGATGATGATCCGGTGACAACAGTGGGTGTCAGTTTTCAGTATCAGTGATTTGGCATAAAGATGTCTGAAATGTGACGAGTCAATGATGATGATATTATTTTGATTATGACAAATTGACAAAAATGATAACAAATTGATGACAGTGATATGCAGGCGACAATTGTGGCTCAATATCAGTTGGGTGCTGAAGATCCGAAGATAATTGGTGACAACAATGGATGAATGATGGCAGAGACATCTCAAAGATGATGGTTCAAACTATGGTGGTCGAATGACGGTGGCATGACATGTAGGTTGCCTAACCATGGTGTTTAATCATGGTGGTGGTAGCTCAACATTAGGGTCACGTTATTGTTCATGAGTTGAGGGTCCAATAGCAATGATATCCCAATGATGGTGGATTGATGTCATGGGTCTAGCACAATGATGGTGGCTCAACGTTGACTGGGTGATGGTGGTCCTAAGGCAAGAATAGCCCGATGATGGAGGTCCTATGCAAAGTTTGTGGTTGTACAATGGTGGCATGATGGCAAGAAAGTGACACAATGATGATGGAGGCAGTGGCTTGTAGTTGGTGGTTCGATGGCAGTGGCAAACCAATGGTTGTGATCCCACACAACGACCGGGTTTCGGAATCGATGTTCTAATGATGACGGGTTGACAATAATGAAAGTGACATGATGATAATGGAGGTGGTAGATCAATATCAATTGATTGTCAGTGGTCTGGTGGCTGCAACAACTTGGTGATGGTAGTTTGACATAATGATGATGGCCTAATGTATGTTGTTCGACAATAAAGGTCTGATGATGGTCGTGACAGCCCAATGATGATGATCTAACTTGGATACGACATCCCGATGTTGATGTTTGCTTGATATTAGTGGTTCAACCTAATGGTGCCAACCAAAGATGATGTTGAGCAATCAAGCCCCCCATAGATGCAACCAAAGCTCCCCCAGGCATAGGAGTCCATCTCTCACAAAATTGATTAAAAATTTCACAATATGCCAGTCGAGCTATAGGCACAATGAGTGTAAGGCCATCTGGTTATCAAAGAACATTTATTTATTCATTCTCCTATTATACTCTCAACTACCGATCGAAGAGCCAATAAATTTGGGAAACAATCATAAACTCATAAGAGATATCTAAGGGTCAAAGCATTCATTAATAGATTTTTGCAGGCCTAAAAGGCCCAATCTTCTATTTCACAAAACAAATCGACCAACTTCCCCCGACCAGATTGTTTGTCAAAGTGATATATCGAGCTCGCTTGTCAAAATGATCAACAAAATTTGCTCATTGAACTTATCTGTTGAACCTTCACGATTGTTCCTCGAAATTCTCAAAACCAACGAGGTAAAGAACATCACTTGAGAACAAAGATACGTCCTTGTCTATCTACGAGCGGCCTGGCAATCGCATCACCATTTTTCACGAGACATCACAAATGAGTCTTATATCGCACGATCAACATGTTATTTCTCTCTTTTTCTTCCACCCTTGCTTATAAGATGCGTGCAATTCTTAATGTTATCATCGGGCATATAAAACAAAAAAGTCGCTTTCGAAAAAATCAATAGAAAAACGTAGAAGGCTGAAATCGAAACCGCCCGGCCTAATATTCTCCGAACTATAAATACCTTCAATTCACTTTCACCATCTCAGACGACTGAAAATCTCAACAATGGCTCTTGCCAGCACCTTCGTCCACACCTCGCTCTCCTTATACCACCCCATTCTCACCCCGAGCCAATCTAAGCTTTCCCGCTTCGTTCTTCCAGGCACTCACCTTCCCCCTCAGTTGGAGATCCTGAAGGTTTCGCCGTTCGCGCATGGATTCCGTGCCTCACCCTTTGGATTTTCTGGAATGATCCGGGGGTGAGCACGATTTCATTATCT
The DNA here is from genome assembly GCA_003013225.1 of Phalaenopsis aphrodite. Lineage (NCBI taxonomy): Eukaryota > Viridiplantae > Streptophyta > Magnoliopsida > Asparagales > Orchidaceae > Phalaenopsis > Phalaenopsis aphrodite. Next base: position 449,407 of record NEWO01000119.1, read on the forward strand.
AGACTGTCTTATTGTTTAAATCTGTGCTGATTTATGGATTGAATCGACTGATGGCTCATCTCGATGATCCAATCGGGTGGATTGTTCAAAGGAATCTGAAAACCTATGCGGTCACCATTTTATAATCTGCTGGGAGCGGTTAACCTTAGATTTTCGGAAAGGTATATGCGGTGTTGATTTGTGTTGTTAATTTACCTGTTCCCATTCCATTATGTTGCTTCGGCTATGTTGGATGGATCGGGCAAGCTCTTAGCGGCTATCGTTTCTGGTGAAGAAAATTGGGAGAAAGGAACTTGTCTTAATTTTCTTGAATCTTGAAAATATATGGAAATGAGTCCCAACAATGAATGATTAAAATTGTTTGGCGTTTTGGTTAAGGAACTGGAAGATATATAGTTCATCAAGAAAATAACATCCAACGGCTTATGAAAATTTGCTGGCCGATAGACCATAGCAACAATCTTGATTTAGCGAGAATGACCTAATTAGAAAATTTTAAGGAAAAAAAAAAAGATTCTAGCGCTGTATTTTTATGCAATTCGTCAATATTGTTTCACTCTTTAGCCAAAGCTTTCTCACAGGTACATTCTCCTGATGAATTTTTTCATATTTTGCAGGTACAGGATCGATCTTAACAAATAAATACAACACTGCAATTTTCACATACCTGGTTTGAAAGATTTTGATATGCACGTCTAAACATCACTTGTTTCTTTCTGCAGGAGCAGTTTTCAAATCCCTGTCAATTCTGCTGATGTTTTGGGATCCCTTTCCTTGGTATCTAGTATCTTGTTTAATTTTTTTTGCTCATGATAATAATGAATTTCTATGATAGTTTGCACAATAGACCACACTACTTTCTTGTGATCAGGTTAAGTCAAAATACAAATTCTAGGTTTATAATCCATTGATGTGAAATCAAGGGCGTGTTTAGTAGCATAGTTTTAACTGAATTTTAAGCACGGATTCAACATAAATACAACCAAACATTAAAAATATGAAATGTAAATTTTATGCTCCGTTAAATGGAATATTCTTAGATTTCGTGGAATTTTTGACTTAAATCCCGATTTACTAAATCTGTTTCACATAAGGATTTAAAGGCTTTGGCTAGCGAGTGTTTTCAATATGAATTTATTAAATCCGAATATATAGAATTTGCTAATCTTACTTGGCATAAATCCGGGGCGGAGCCAAACGATGTCGAATTGTAAAAAGGCCAACAAAGACAAAAAGGCAAGTGGCAGTGAAAGCCATGATGCTTTGACACATCAATTTCTTTCCTAGGGATATAGGGACTGGGAAGGAGAAGTGGAATAATGATGAATTCGGCCGTCTTCTTGCTTTTGGATGATTTACGTACATACCACTCAATTCTCATGTATTTACATATCCAACAGCTAAACTGTCATATTTTACATATACGCCACTGTTTATGCATAAAAGGTGCATTTCATTTTAAAAAAAATAAAATAGTGATAGTTTTGATTTGATATAAAATATTTGGGGGGTATAAATCTACAAATCAAAGTTTTCAGGTGTTAGATTCGTAAACATATAAGAATTGGATGATATGTATGTAAATGCCCCTTTGCTTTTATAGCTTTTCAACTGTTGTGACAACTGTGCTCAAATTATACTCGCTGAAAACTATCTACAACCCATGCTTCCCTTCATTAAGTTATTCCTTAAACTGCTTAAATATCATAGTTAGTGTCATGACTAGATTGTTTATTGGTTAGATTAGCTTAAAAAATATGAAGTTGTAGTATAATAATTTGGTCTCCATACAATCAAACTATAATTAGATGTCCCTTGTCTGCAGAAGAACCCTCTACGTAGTTTGCATGTATTTTTGTATTGTAAATCCTAGAAATTTCTCTATTTATGTAACTTTGTTAGGCAATTAATTTTCTTTTCCTACAAAACAATACTCTTAGCCTTGTCAATGGTTAAATTAACATAGTTTAATGGTGACACATACACACACACTACTTTGAGAATGTCACGTGAGATCCTACTAAAATGACTTGCCAACTTCATGTAATCTTTTTGATTTCTGATTGACCCATTTGATCTTTACATAACAAATAGAGACCATGCAACGTTAACAAAATGGGACCCATTATCTTAGATGTACACATCATTAGTGAACACATCACCAGTGAATCTCACATTAGTTTTTCACAATCTTTTCGTGCGAATTATCTTTTACTAAAAGTACAAAAATAACTTTCTTAGTTTATAAAATTGCTAGAAAAATTTCATAAAAATAGATAAATTTCAAAGATTGTTCTAAGTCTAAAGCCAAACCACAAAATTCTATAGAAATAAATACAAATATAAGCAGCATCTATGGGACTTGGTTTTGAAAATCTCAAATTTTCTCTAAGAAAATCTTGAAAAAATTCCGAAATTCCTACTATTAACAAACATATGTGGGTATAAAAGATGAGTAAAAGTAGTAAATGATTTGATCAAAATCCTTGCATTTCAATGGTTTTGTTGACATAATTTGATGCCTAATATTTTTCTGGAAAATAAAAAGGCGACCTTTTGACTTGTTGGGCTCAATCATGGTTGTTCTTATGCAATTCAGAGTTTAGGTGACCACTTAGGGCTATCAAGTATTTCAATTCTTGGATCGATGCATGTATTTTTGCTTTGATTTGTGCGTGAACATGATGACAGCTTTGAGACAATAAAACATATTAAAATCACAAATTTCTAGCTAGATGTAACCAACTTAGTAAGTCTAACCCTTAGGGTTAATTTCCAGAATAGGGTTTGAATGGGTTCATATTTTACCCTTAAAAGATGTATCCTTGGAGGATTTTGCCAAGTCATTCTCAATGGAGCTGGCCCTTATCTACTAGTTGAAAACACTCTGCCAATGATGTTCTCCGTTGAATCCAACTCTAGTTAAATTACTTTTGATCAAGGTCAGCAATTGGTCGGCCTATTCAACAACTAAATGAATTATTGAAGTTCCAAGCTCCAATTTGCTTCAAAAATTGTGATATCACACCAAAAGAAGGGCAAAAAGGGATTTAAATCCAAGACTTCAGCCAAGCCTTTGAACATATGGCCTTCCAATCCCTTTCTTGCAACCTAAAATGACAAACCATTGCAATATTTTGTGGTGATATTCAGAATAATGTGGACTTTTTTTATTTATATGAAAGAGGTAGAAATAACGCTTACATGAATCGTATAATAGGAAATACAATAAAAAGAAATAACAGGATGTGAAAAGATTTAACATCTAATATCTCCAATTAATCAATTCATATTAGTTATTTTGATATAAAAGAAACAACATAAAATAAGAAAGCTTAAAATAAGAAAGGAAATAAACTCAATTTTTTTTAAAAAAAAACTAAAATAGTAAAGAAAATTAAGTTAGATTAGGAAATAAATCTAATCCACATAATTTCTAACAGGAATAAGCTATTTCCTAATATAATTTTGTACATTTTGGGTAGTTAAAAAAATCACCTGGGTGCTAGATTTGTAAATAGCAATGTTTGGGGTGCTATGTACGCAATTATCCCACGGAAAATACTAACATACAAACTAAAACACTAATATATATGCCTGCTTTGAGTAAATACTAAAATACCCAACTAAAATAAATGAAAGGTACAAACAGAGAATACTAAAAGAATCCAATGTCTGCTTTGTGCTTTGTGCCTTGTGCCAGTCCCCCACTCTTCTGTCTAAGACTTGGGGCGGTAATGAGAAAAAAGTACTATACTTTCTAGGAAGATTTACATTCATATCACTCAATTCCTATGTATTTGCACATATAACAGCTAAACTTCAACTTTTGCATACATGCCACCTCATCTATGCCTGAAAAGGTGTATTTAACTTTTTAAAAGTTAAAATGGTATTAGTTTTGATGGGATATGAAAGATTTGGGTGGTCTAAATGTAAAAGGTAACACTTTGGTGTTACATATGTAAATACACAGTAATTTTGTTGTTTATATGAAAATGCTCTTACATTTTAAAGCAGCCCATGCCATATCAATGCAATCATATTTGCCATGTTTATAGCCTTGGGACCACTAAGGTGTTAGTAGATGCTTTTAAGCCAAGTCATTGAGTGTTTATCTCATTGAATTCCCCTAAACCATATAATCTATCATGCTGTCAAAAGCTCTCACTTTTCTCATTTCTTAAATCCTTTTGAGATGCGTGGTTCTTATTCCCCACTTCTTGAAGAACTCAGGCTTGGCTCTTTAACGCTACTAATTCAACTTCTTTTTAAGTTTAATTAGAGATTAGTGGAAATATATTGGGACAACCAATGTGTTGTACATAGAAAGTAAGATTACAAACAAATATTTATCGTGCTTCTAAATGAGTATAGAACATTTAATCACTACATTTATTATGCTGAAAAAATGTGAAGAACATGATCAATAAATTGGTACAAAATTCGTGTCTGAGAAGGTGAGCTTAGATCTTTGCTTTTGGAGCAGTGAATTTTTCTTTTTGGATATTTGCCATCACTATTGCCATAAAGGCAGTTACAATGCTCTTCTTCTCTTCCATTACAGTACTGTCAGATGTAAGCCTTTCTTTAAAGTGCACTTCCTCAAACTAAGTAAAATAAGGTAGGTAAATGCCTTGGAGAAGAAAACCAAGATCAAGCATGAGTTATTGACTTATAAAGTAGAAAAGGAAGGCAAATTCTCACCTTTCACCAACCTTTCAACTTATAAGCCGATTATTTCCCGAAAATATGCTTGTTCAGCGTCAGTTTTCATGATATTCCTTTTTTTACTATTTATTTATTATATGTACATGCAGCCAACTTTTTGGAGTACATCAGTATAGGCTTTAAGCCCATCTTTTTGTTTTAGTTATGGATGTTCTTATTGGATATTTACAAAAGGATGTTCCTTGGTGTATGCTTTTCGTTGATGGTATCCTCCTTTTTGTGAATAAAACTAGAGAGAGGGAGTTCAAGAAAAAAATTGATTTTTGGAGGTCAATTTTAGAATTTAAGGTTTTTGTTTTTGTAAATCTAAAACTGAATACATGTAATATAATTTTAGTAGTAGTAGATTTAGTGGAGGGGTTGTAACAATTGGTGATCAGGTCATCAAAAGAAGTGAACGATTTAGATATCTCGGGTCTATTGTTCAAAGTGATGGTGATATTTTGGGGATGTTATTGGTAGAATTTATGCTGGATGGTTGAAGTGGAGGAATGCATCGGGTTTATTGTGTGATAGAAAAGTACTACGTAGACTTAAAAGGAAAATTTTATAAGATGGTGGTGAGACCTGTATTTATGGAGTAGAATGTTGGCCTATAAAAGATAAGCATACAAATAAAAGTGTTACTGAGACTTGAATGCTTAGGTGTATGAGTGTATACTTAGAAAAAAAAATTACAAAACGAATATATCTGTGAAAGGGTTGGAGTAGCTTCAATGACAAAGAAGATTAGATAGAGTCGCTTTAGTTGGTTTAGACACATTAAACTTCGAACATCCGATGGCCTTGTTAGTGGAGTAGGTGTCTTAGATTTTGCTTATGTTATGAAAGGTAAAGGGTAGACATAAGAAGACTTGGGCATGTTGTGTTAAAAATGATATTAATTTATTAAATTTAAATGAAAATATGACACTCAAGTGGCTAACTTGTAGCGAATAAATGAAGGCAAAAGCGATATAAGCTTTAGCACATTCACATTAGAATATATANTATATACCTAACACACCATTCTAATGTATTTACATATCTCATGCCTATGGGGTGTTTGATAGCATTTTTAAATAGGATTTAGCACGGGATTTATTAAATCCAACCAAAGCACAAACGGAGGAGTTATGTGAATTTATGAATTTTTCATATTTAAGGTCCTAAATTTGTCCTTCTATTTGACTTAAATCCATATTTTTTAAATCCACAGGGAGGGTGGATTTAATTGATTTATAATTTATCAAATTTACTAAATCCTGCTAATACTAAATCCTACTTGCAGCCAAACACCCCCCTTAAACTTCGATATTTAACCTCATTGAAATCAAATTTTTAATATCACATCAATTATAGCACTATTTTCACTTTTCAAAGTTGAAATACACCAATTTTTTAATATGAAAGTTGAGGTGTGAGATATGTAAATACATAAGAATTGTGTGCTATATATATAATTTATTCGTTTTATTTTTAATAAAATGAAAACTATAGGGAAAGCATTTGACATCTTAGGCAATGATATTGTTTCTACTTAGTGAGATACATGTGTTGAGCTCTCTGCAGACGTATATGAATTGAGTGAGATCAGTTTCTCAAACACTTCACATATTGTAATTTCTTAGTTCATTTCTTATAGCTACTTTTAAGAAGCGTTGATGTAATTTTTATTGGCATTTTTCTTTTGGGGCATTTACATACATACCACCCAAATCTTTGATATCACATTAAAAATACCATTGTTTGAACTTATAAAAAATGAAATACATAGGGAAGGTGGCATGTATGTAAAATTGTGAAGTTTAGGTGTTAGATATGTAAATACAAAAGAATTGAGTGGTATGCATGTAAATCTTCCTCTCGGTTTTAATTCATTGCCTTATTATTCCTTCTTTTTTTAGTTCCCTCGCCTAACATGGTGGATGCATTGCAGACATCTGAAAATGATGCTGATACTATTCCGGTGCCGATAGTAATGATAGACCAGGATTCAGATCCAAATGCAACAATTGTACAACTTAGTTTTGGGGATCGCCTTGGGGCACTGATTGACACGGTGAAATGACTGAACTTTACATTCCATGGATCAATTATTTATGTATCATTTTCATGCATACCACTGAATTCCTATGTATTTACATATCTAACACCTAAACTTTAATTTTAATATTTATATCTCCCAATTCTTTCATATCACATAAAAAATACCCCCATTTTAACTTTTAAAAAGTGAAATACAACTTTTCATGCGTAGGTAATGTGGCATGCGTGTAAAATTGAACTTTAGGTGTTAGATATGTAAATACGTATGAATTATGTGGTAAATATTCCTCATTTTTTTCTTGCATTATAGTTTCTGTTTTCATTGAGATTAAAGGGTTGGGGCCATTGTTATTTTCCTTTTTCCTCTGAAAATCTTTGGATGGCTAATGATACCATGTTCAGAATTTAAGTCTTTTATGATAATTTTATTACATTAATCATTATCTGCTCTATTTATTTCATCTATCGATTCGTGCAATAATTTCTTTGTTATTATTATTATTATTATTATTATTATTATTTGCCTTTTCATCTTGATCCTTTTTTTCTTTCAATAGTTGATACTCTTCCCCTAACCGAGATAATTTGGTTCTTTCTTTTTGGGTTGATCTTTTATTTAATTGGAAACTGAATAATGAAGCTGCTCCCAGGAAAAAAGTGCATTTGAGTGGGCTAGCTAAGTTACTGCTGTCTGCTATTGAAATTTATCTTTCTGCTTTTATGCTCTGGGAAATTTGCATACTTACCACACAATTCTTATGCATTTAGATATCTAACACTCAAATTTTGTTATTTACATTTATAACACATCAGTGTCAAAAACCTATGCATGAAAAGGATATTTTACTTTTATAAAGATATTGATGGTGGTATTTTTGATGTTATTTGAGTGGGATAATTGTAAATATGGATGTTTAGGTTTAAATATGTAAATGCATAAGAATTTTCTGGTGTGTATGTAAATGTATCTCTCTTTGGCATTTTAATGAATGTTTGTCTATTTTGACCTGTTTAGAGAACAATCCCTTACGTAAGCATGTACCATTGTTTAGATGAAGGCAATTAAAGATCTGGGTCTGGATGTGAGCAAAGGAACAGTAACAGCTGGAGCTTCCGATCAAACGAAGTTTTTCATTACAAAAATGTGAGTGATCGTTTCTTTTTTCTATTTTTCCCTAAAGAGAAACTATGCATTGTTTAATTACTTATGG
>NEWO01000119.1:468653-483490 GCA_003013225.1 Phalaenopsis aphrodite
CAGGAAAGGAGGTCGCGAAAGACAGTAGGTGCAGATGGCTATTCGAAAGGCTTGGAGTCTACTAACGTCCAACTGGAGGTGTCAGAGGGAGTTTCGGGTCATTGCATGGCGTTGGAGACAGGAGGCAACAATTGAACAGAGGTTGAGAGAAATGAGCAGTCGCTGCGAGGTTTTGGAGAAGTCGACAAATGGCGGCTACTGTTGGTTGGGAGGGTCGAAGTGGAGACGGCGACCTGCGGGAGGGACAGACGGTGACTGACAAGGCTGGAGGCGCTGGGAGGCGACTGCTACAACCTGGAAGGCACGGGACGAGTTGACGACAATCAGGAGATGCAGGAGGATGATAGGTGTCTACGACATTTTGGGCTCATGGGATAAAGTGGCGGCATTTATGGAACACAAACAGATGCTCTACGATGGTCTAAACACGCTGAATAGAGCATGTGGATGCAAGAGAATGGGGAAACAGTGGAGATAGTCACGCTCGAAGAACCTTGACTCCTCTGGTCTGTTTCGTAGCGCTGCCTCGCCTCAGTCTTTCATCGTCGTCGTCGTTTTGAAGGACGATTCCTGGGCGCGGGCTCATCTTGTCTTTCCTCGAGCTCGAAGCAGAAAGTTTCACACTTTCAATCTTTCGTCCTCTGCTCGACTTGGAAGGGGATCCCCGTTTCAGTTTTTTTTCTCTTTCGTTCACTGTAACTTCGTTTTCCTATCGCCATGCCTCCTTTTTTTGGCGATGACTTCAGACAGATCGTATGTTGTTGCTGTTGCAGCTGTCCACGCCTCAGGTACTCCTAAATCGTGCTCATTCCCTCCTTCGTTTGCATTGGCGGGGGACATTAAGAAACCTGGTAGGAAGAATGGGAAGTCAACTATCTTTTGTACGAAAGATGAATGTAATCAGCTTGCTTCCTCATATGGTCTGAATTTGGTCGGGAAATTTCATTATGACCATCCCAAAATTGAGCTTATTCTTAAGGAAGTTGAGCTTATGCACCCTGTTAGGGAGTGAAAAATTAGAATTTTTTATGGAAGACACATCATTATTCAATTTAATAATGAAAATGATTACACACGCTTATTTGCTCGAAGATTCATGTGTAATGATAGCAGAGCGATGGAAGATTTTGAAATGGTCGGTGGGTTTTGAACCACAGACGGAACCATCAATCATTTCAGTCTGAATTTGTCTCCCTGACCTGAAATTTCATTATTTTACTCCAAAAGTGTTGTACTATATTGCTTCAGCTCATGGTAAGTCACTCAAAACAGACATTCCTACTTTTAACATTTCCCTTTCCTCTGAAGCCAGTGGACTTGTTGAAAGGGACATCATTTCAATCGCTTATGAAAAAATTTGGTTAGACACACAATACCAGCAAAATGTTTTGATTGAGTATTTCCCTTCGTATTGCTCGAATTATCGTATGTTCAGCTACTTCATTTTTCAATGTCATCATCTACACTCTCATCTAAGACCAAAGAAACAAAGTGCTCAGCTTATTGACACTATTAATCATAGAAGGATAGTTCTGAAGATGCCATTATCCTCGCAGTTAATATGTCAACCATTCAGCCTCCACACGATGCTCATGATGTAGGTTACCTGTCTTTGGAACCTCTTTTCTTGGGGGCGGAGGATACATTTCAGACTTCACTTGCTCTAGAACCTATTATTGATATAACGGGTGACAATGTTTCTGCGTTTTTACTGCCTCATTAGATTGAGAAAGTTGTTAATGTTAGTCAGGCATATGAGGGCTCATGATGTGCAACAACCTACATTTGTTCGACCATCTTTANGCCAGCGAGAGAAGGGCCGAATGCTTCAATCTTCGGTCAATGGAGGAGAGCCGACGAGTGGGGTTTCAGTATCGAGCAGGAGAGACGAGCCGGCCGGGAGGAGAGATTCAAAGAAGAGAGGAAGCGCGGTCTGTGGCTTCGGTGCGCGAGGCAGAGAGAGAAGGAGCGCTTCTGTTTTTTTTTTCCAGAAGAGGAGAGGGCCAGACGAGCGGGAGAGGAGAAGAAGGTGAGTGCTCTGATGCTGAGGGAGGAGAGCCGTAAAGGTATAGACGCAAGTATCGGTTAGAATCATTAGGCGCCAAATTAAATACCTTTCATGCGGGGGAAAACTCGTTAGGCGAATATTAAATTTCAATTTGACCTATTAATGTGATATTAAATGGTCAATTTGAAATTTAAAATTTGAATTTTGAAAATATTTGAGCTGGGTGATTAGCTCGTGTTCAGCCCAAGTCAAGCCCGAGTTGAACTTGGGTTGAGTCCGGGCCTGCGTCTCGCTAATTAAAAAAAAAAATAATAAAATCATGCATCGATTTCCGTGTCATTTGTGCTCGAGCGTAACTTTAGCAATATGGGTGTCCTTTATAGCTAAAGTCGACGTTCCGGGCGCGTCGGCGCGGTTTGTTTCGTCATCTGGGGTCATTCGAACGAGTTCACCGGCGAGCTAGTCGATTCAAGTCAAAGTCGTGTGTGGTGCAGTGAGTGCGTGAATTGCGACGTTCACGAGTAATCGAGTCACAAAGGGTTCACCTAAGGTTGTTTGATCCTAGGTTCTAAGAGTAGGAGACTAAGACCTCACCAAAAATGAGGTCAACAGGTGTCTTAGGGAGTTCCGGGTCATTGCGTGGCGTTGGAGACAGGAGGCAACAATCGAACAGAGGTTGAGAGAAATGAGCAAATCGCTGCGAGGTTTTGGAGAAGTCGACAAATGGCGGCTACTGTTGGTTGGGAGGGTCGAAGTGGAGACGGCGACCTGCGGGAGGGACAGACGGTGACTGACAAGGCTGGAGGCGCTGGGAGGCGACTGCTACAACCTGGAAGGCACGGGACGAGTTGACGACAATCAGGAGATGCAGGAGGATGATAGGTGTCTACGACATTTTGGGCTCATGGGATAAAGTGGCGGCATTTATGGAACACAAACAAGTGCTCTACGATGGTGTAGACATGTTGAATAGAGCATGTGGATGCAAGAGAATGGGGTAACGGTGGAGATAGTCACCGCCTCTTACGAGTTACTTCGGAGTACCTTTTCGTCGTCGAATACATCCCTCAGAAGGGAAAGAATGCAGATGACAGACTCTGAATTTAGAAATAGTTCAACAACCCTTCGTCTAAAGAAACACCACCTATATATAATAGAGATTAGTAAGTATAAATAGGTAATAATTAAAAAAGAAAGAAATTAGAAAATGAAGGCATAGAATAGGCAAGAACTAGAAAGGTGTAATTGAAAATGAAGGGGAATAGGAGGGAATCAGTAAAAAGTAAAGGGGAAGATGTGGATGGCACGTTCCACCCCTTATGGGGGCTGACTAGTCCAGCAAGCCTGGATCGGACAAGGGCGGTTCAGTTGGCCCCCTAATCTATAGGCCTTTGTCACAAGCTCTCTTTTGCACGAAGGAGTTTCTTGCTTTCACTTCTCTTCACTTACATATGATACAAGATTTACCAATCAACACATTATTTTAATCCATACTTTTAATTGAGATCTCATGCCATATTTGTAGTCACTCTTAGTCTTTGACTTGATGAAGAAGATTCGATGTCTCTCTAGCGGAAGTTGATGGACTACTTTAATAAAGAAAGTGGGTTGTTTTGCAACAGATTCAGAGTTAATTTCTTGAATATAGTCCTATTTTGTTTTATCTCTTTTTTTTCAATTCATAGAAATTCAAAGCATGGTTGAAATTATTTCTAGCTTGGAGGAAATTGTCAAGACCCGACTTGTTAGCTTATAGTTAATCATGTCAGGAACTTCGATCGGACGGTTTAATGTTTAAATAATTATCAATATGCTTATTCCAATATATAAAAGAGTCATTAATAATTCACAAAATATAATACATAGAAAAATCAAAACATTCATAATTAACAACAAAGTCTGTATACAACTTCTCCAGCCAACACATAACTTTATGTCACTATCCTGAAGGAAACAGTAGAAAAAGAAACTACAATCACATCATAACATGATACCTATCAACTGCTATTTCTTCCTGTAAACTAAGTGTCTCCTGCCAGACAACAATCTATAGCTTTTTTTTTTCTTGAAAGAAATCATTAAATTCAATAGTAAGTTCATGAATTATTGAGTAATTATAAGTATAATTTGTTTTAAATTTATATGCAAATTATATGTATGAATGACCAAAAGAAAATACAATTCATTATTTTATAAAACTATAAATTTTTACCCTAAATTTATACATTTCCGTTTCAATTTAAATATTTACTTTGTACCTCTTTAATATCAAGATCACTGCCATAACTGAAGATATTCACAAAATTCTACCCATAAGTGCCTTAAAAAATTTTCATCTGAATGTACATTTTTACAATTTTTCTTTTATTTATCGTGCACGGGTACATTGTATCCTCTACCAGTACCATCTGGAGGTGAATACTGACTACCTTGAGTCTTTGCTTATCCGTTTATATTAATTTAAAATCATTTAAAAGTACTTTTTTATGTGAATTGTTTTCCTACCATTTTTAAAAAATTTATAAAACTTCAAAATATAAGACATAAATGAAATATTTGTTTTTAAATTATATTACAAGTTCATTTTAATCTATTTGAAATGTAACTTCTAAATAATTCATTAATTTAATGTCAATAAAAATATAATTACTCATCTTACTTTGTTTGCTTGATTTAGCGATTCTGTATCTCCAAATCTTCAAGGTTCAAATATTGTTTAACCTTAATTGTAGTTATAAATTAATAGTTTATTTAAATTTTAATTTTAAATTAAATAAATTAAACTTTAACTTTAATTAAAAGATATCTTATCTTTCAAAGTGATTAGTCCCTCAATTTTGAAATTGTATATCTCCCTTAATTAAATCATGATTCCAAATACATCTCTCTCTCTTTATATATATATATACACATACACACACACTCATTAATTGAATTATAATTAAAAATTAAAATTTTTTTTGCTCGGCTACCTAAACCACGCACAAGCCGACAAAGGGCAAGGCTCATCTCTTTACCCACGCACATGAGCTCCCTCTTCCTCATTCTTTGCATGCTTACAACACACAATGTTGTCTCCTCCTTGCAGCTTATTAAGAATCAGCTGTGATGCTGCTGAAAAATAATCTGATGTTGCAAAAAATTGCAGTGGTTATTACAATTTTTTTTTGAAAAAAGTCAAACAGTAGCTAAAAAAACTCTCACCACACCTTGCAAGGAGCGATGGGAAAATACTGGTTTCAATAGTAGTTCTTTGACACATGCGGCCAAAACAGTGCCCTAGGGTTCAACTTCAATACAACATGTGGGGTTCGACACACCAAAACACAGCGAGCATGCGAACATAGTGAACACAACATCAAAGCTGCCTTCTCCGATCGCACCTTCACGTAGAGTTGTTCTTTTTCATCTGCACGCGAGCATAGTGTCAATGTTGCTTGACCACATTCCTTTCTCATCAACCGACTGCTAGGGTTCGACGTCGTCTCCTATGCGTGCAAAAGACGACTTCCTTCGTATCTTCTTCTTCTTCATTGTCGTTGCTTCTTCTCCTACAACTTCTTCCTTCGCTCATAGAAAAGCTGCAATTTAGGACCGGTAATGAAATCTCCTCCCTTCTTCCTTCTCCTCTCTTGCTCTTTGTCTCGATCTAATCATATGATTCCTTTTGAGTTCGAAAGCAACATTCTCTCCTTAAACACAGTCTTCCGGTCGGTTACTCATGTCGTTTCAAAATTATTTTGAGGTAGGCAATCTTGCATGTAGAATGATGAACTTGTAGATTGATGAACCAATGTCATGACTCTAATTCCTATTTGACACAGGAGGATTTTAGATANTTGTTAATGTTAGTCAGGCATATGAGGGCTCATGATGTGCAACAACCTACATTTGTTCGACCATCTTTAGACAAATCCACTGATCAGATGAGTAAATCTTCGGATGAGGAATGACAGATTTATACATCTAGGAAGAAAAAGAAGAATGAAGACCTATTGCCAAACTTGATGGATGATACATTGGTTATTTTGGGTAATGACAACAAATTTAACAATTTTTTAGCCAACTTCCATCCTAGAACCAGAGGTAGAGACAAGGCTAAATTGAATCTTTCGCATGCTAACTGAATCTGCTAGTGTTGGCAGACTATTGACGTACAATTTCCTATGTGTATTTTTTTAATCTTGGTTTTTTTTGTATACATGTATTTTCTGTGTGTGTGTTGTATGCCGAGTGGTTAGGGTGCCAATTTGGGCCCTTTCATCCAACCTATCTGTATCTTTCCTTTTATTAATATATTAGTTTTTGGGCTTTCTATATATATATATATATATATATATATATATATATATATATATATATATATATATATATATATAGATAGAGATATTAACATATATTACAGAAATCATGTAGGTTTAGAAGAGAAGATGGTGGCTTGTTAGGAATGGATTTAATTTTGAATTTGATTGGGCAACTATGTAGAGATTACATTGGTTTTATTGAGGGTTATTGGAGGATAGAGAAGGTTGATGAGGGAGAAAATTTGGGGCTCATGTGTGTACTATTCATCAAATAGAAAATAATTTTTTAATGAGTAGTAAATTAATTGATAACAAAAATCAAAGGATATTTAGCTCAATTTTTAAACATGGTCAAAACAGGCTTCAACTTAATGGAAATTATTTTTAGGTAGGCAATCTTGCATGTAGAATGATGAACTTGTAGATTGATGAATCAATGTCATGACTCTAATTCCTATTTGACACAGGAGGATTTTAGATAAAGAAGGTTTCCTAGAAGAAAAAGGAAAAGATAAACACGGAAATCGGAAAGAAAATTAGCAGGAAAAAAAAATTACATTTGAACAAAGTGATTACCTTTCTTGGAAGAGTTCTAGGTCTCTCACATGTTCAAATGATCAAATTCTTAGAATAGATAAAGAAGGTTTCCTATATACACAATAATAACTTTATTTGCATGATTCAGAATTCTAATGTTTATAGGTGGAAAAAATACCAAACTCTTAATAAATTTCTTAAAATATATCAATAAATTTTATAATAAATCTGTTAACAAAGTAATGAATCTAAGAGATAGAATAACTCTTAACAAAATAATGAAAGCTATATAATAGAATAATTTAAATCTTGTGGCAAAATAAACATTCAAATTTTAGGTACTATACTAGTGTTGCATTGCATGTTTATGGTTTCATAGGTTGTATATGAACTTCAACATTCAGTTTTACCTATCAAGTTTTGTTACATAGAACACAATTGTTTCCATACTTCTGTTAATCGGCTGAAAATTTCTTATTGTTTTGCCATTTAAATTTCAAGTTTTTAGTGAGGTATTTTAAGAAATAATATTTTGAATTTTTTTTTTGGATATTTTGTGCTTTATCAAAATAGAAAATTGTCAAAATAGTCTTTTTTACACGGGGGTCATTTTAATACTAAGTGTAAAAAAGTGATGTCAAATGAAAGATTTGGGTGGTATAAATGGAAAACATAAAGTTTAGGTGTTACATAGGAATTGGGTGTTATGTGTGTGAATGCCCCTCTTTTAGGAACATTCAAGTGGATCATAACATGTGAATGAACATTTTAGGGGACGCAAAGTTGATGATCCAGCCATGTTGGAAAGAATTCGACTGACGATAATTATCAACCTGCTGAAATATCATCCAGTATGCCTTTAATTTTCCTGTACAATTTCTCGCTCTTTTATTTGCAGTCTTCTCTTTTGATTTTAGTAACTTCTTTGCCTTCTTAGGAATCTAGTGAAAAATTAGCTCTGGGTGCGGCTTTTGGCATAAAAGCTCCTAAAAAGAAGGTAATTTGATTATTATTTTTTATTATTTGTTTATTTTGGCAACAATAATTGAACTAGTTTAAAGTTTCATTTAAATAGTTTACGCAAGTATGATTTGATGTATCCATGGAAATCAAAAACCTGAGAATTCAGTTTGTCTTTGGTTTTATTTTTTGGCCTTTTATGTTAATACCTAACTACTAATAGAACTGCTAAAGAAGTACCTCAATCTCGGAACAGTTTCTTATACATCAGTAAATTTCCCATAGAACCTTTATTGCTGAGCTCTGCCCATTAAGCCTTTAGTCATGTTCTATCTTTTCTGTGCATGCATAATTTGTAAAGGGTTAAAATAATCCCATAACTATTTACATTGTGCAATTTCAATCCCAGAGTTTATAAAAGTTCTAGATTAGTCTCCAGATAATTTGGACTGAAATATTCCATTATGAGAACTATTTCAGCCCATATTAAAAGAGTATACGGACCGAAGTCGCACTTTTATAGGTTGTGGCTTAAAATAACCTACTGCAAAGATTAAGGAGATTACTTGAAAACTTTTCTCATAATTTGTATGAAAGCAGTCATAGCTTTGGAAGTATACAATATTGCCGTATGGGTTTGAGCCATTAAATATGGTTAAAATGATGTAATTATGATGCATTATAACGGTTCGAGGGTCAACCTTTTTCATTTTTAAAAATTTTCATTAATCTAAAAAACCTCAAAATGATGTGCTTTCATTTTGGTTCAGCAAGCACCTTGTTGTCTTGGTTGATGGATCACCATCGTTGGAATGCATTTGATTCAGGTTTGGTAGGATTTCTTGGATCACTCGAAGGAGAAATAAATTTAACTTGTATGGTGGCTGAATGATTCTTTGTTGGCTCCAAGGGAAAATAGCCAATCATTTTTAAGGTTTTGCAATAAGTTGCAACTGTGAAGCTTTCATTCGTTCATTTCTTTTCATCCGGTGAAGAAAGCCGACGAAGAAAGCCGACGTCAGTTTATATCCGACATTATTCTTCTACATTCTTCTTGTAGAAGAATAGGTGACTAGAGAAAAATTGTTTATTCATTCTTGCAATGGGTATTCGTATACAAAACTACAAGTAAAAAAAAGGAAATAAGTAATGACATAAAAATAGCCTTTACCTATCCGTCATTTGATATTTAGAGGTTTTCGCTTGATGCCAAGGGAGCAATTTGTCGGCTCATTTTTTTCCTTTTTCTTTTATAAGATTCGAGTGAGGTATTTTCTTATAAACAATAAACATGAATGAAACCCGTATTGAATTTTGCAGCCAGCCTGACATGCTTGAATTTAGTCTCTTATTGACTTTCAGATAATCAAGATTGTAAGTTATAAGTGCTTTTAAAAATGACTAATGAAAACCTCTTGTTTGAAGGCAAATGCTGATCACTATCGGGTTTTTGAATATTTAAATGAAGATTAAATATAAGTTTGCGAATATCATTTTTAAATAATCACTAAGATTTCTAATATTCTATTCATCCCTAACTTGCCGTGGAATCAATAATATTTTGACTAACAAACATGAGATGATCGTAAATGCTTCAATTGACATTTTGCACGCATTTGGATAAATATTGTATTCATGTAAATATATATAATTTTAAATAATTTTAAAAAACAATTAATGAAAGTTAAATGTCCGCTTGTGCTCCGACAATTATAGCAAAAGTTTAATTATAGGATCGAAGAATGTCACGTAAGTTGACATAAGATTATTTTTGAAATAACTTCTAATACTGTGCATACTAATCAACTTTAATATGCCCGCAGATTCGACGTTAATCCCAAGTTTTCTAAACTTATGTATATGAAAATGTTGTGTTGGTCTAACATATGTTTAAGCTCAAACCTAATATGACCTAAAATGATGTATGATTATTTTAAAACACACAAATATTTACATATTATGAAATCTTTGTTTTCAAAATCACATTAAATACGTTAAGCTTCGCACACTAAGGATTGGGTCATCTTATTCATAGGGCGAGATTGTAAGTACTATTTTGGTCAGTCCAATCCTCCTTATAAGAACCAAAGTTGCAAAATTGAGCCCCAACATACCACTCTGACTGTCCTCCTCATGAGGATTGGTGCGACAGGACTTGTATTTCAAATGATGTTTAAGTAATATCAAATCCCTGATGATGCTCATGTTGAATGTAATTATCAATTAGAGGGGTTTACTTTACAAATTAAGTTTAAAAAAAATATTTGAACAAAAATAATTGATTTAGGTTATGAACTCGATCTTCTGTAAGCAGTACAGAGTCGACAATGTTCAAAATTATCTAAATCTCTAATGATGGTCGTGTTAAATGTAAATATCATCTTGACTGATCTATTTTCCAAATTAAGCTCATATGAACATCTAAATAAACTCAATTGATTTTTGTTATAAACCCAATCCTCTAAAAGCTCGACAAAATCTACATGGTTCAAAAATAGCTAAATCCATGATGATTGACATATTTATTACACATCTCAACCGAAGAAGTTTATTTATAAAAGTAAAATTTTAAATTACAAAATTCAAAATGTTTATAAGAAATATATCATTAAAAAGCTAAGAGCAAAATCACATTCGCCATCCATAATCATTTGCAAATCACTTATCGAGGGTGATAAACTTAATATAAACTCAAACTTACAAAGAACAAATGCCATATCAAATATAGAATTAAATTCATACTTAAAATAATTTTTTACCTGTAAGGATGTAGCTTGAGTCATCTTTCTGCTCGATTTAGGTGTTAAGACTTGTAATTTAAATGTCCCTATTATGTTTTTTCTTTTTTTTAGGGATTTTTTATTTTAAACCGAATGACACCATAAAGAAATGATTACGACAAGAGCCCTCTAACCGGGTGATTTGTCATCAAATAACACAATTATATTACGGTCACGATTGTAGCTCGTATTCTCTTCAATGGTATTCTATTTTTTTGAGTTGTAAATCATATAGTATACCTGATGCAGCATAAATTTTTTTGTAACCTAGTTCGACTTAGATTAGTCTTATTAGCCAAATATAAACCCCAGGTCTACAAGGTTCCCTTGGACGAAACAACTCATGACTGTTGATAAAGAGCTTTCTATTAGATTGGGTCAACTACCTTCTCTAACTAGATAAACTAGGAACCATGATGACTCGAGATGACATAATCATGGGGATTTTGATCGAGTTCGTCATAATTTTGCACCACCATCCGCTTTAAGCTCATTGATAATTTCACAATTTCAAAATTTTAAATTTTTTGTTATTTTTGAAGTTTGAATACTTAGTGCCTAATAACTAGCCTTAATCAAAAGTGCTCTCTCGTTAGTTGAGGGGATAATTTATCATAGGGTGTTGCGTTTACGGGAAAACTCGAACCTTAGCGCTTAAAGTAATCGCAAAATGAGGGTAAAATATCTAGGTAATTTCTTATCTACCATTTTATCTGACTTCTGAAAATTTCAGCTTTGAATCTCATGGTACACTCCA
This sequence comes from Phalaenopsis aphrodite, assembly GCA_003013225.1. Taxonomy (NCBI): domain Eukaryota; kingdom Viridiplantae; phylum Streptophyta; class Magnoliopsida; order Asparagales; family Orchidaceae; genus Phalaenopsis; species Phalaenopsis aphrodite. The sequence continues at coordinate 480,000 of NEWO01000119.1, forward strand.
TCATCATAATTCATATTCATTTCGAGGAAGGACGAGGCATCAAATTGTTGGAGACTTGAACCTTCATTTTTGGCCAATGATGGATAGATTCAATTTTGCCAAATGTGCTTCGAAGTGTTTTATGTTGGTTCCAATTGATCTACTTTATTTAGCGACGGTCAAAGGGAGTACATATTCTTGCTAATGGATTTTTCTGTTTTAATTATTTTGGAAGATTTATGTGCCGCCTTAGTTCATATGTATTCACATATCTAATACCTATATTTAAATTTTTACATATATGCCACCTTACGGATGCATGAAAATGGCGTATTATACTTCTTAAAAGTAAAAATAGTTGGCATTTTTATGTGATATGAAAGATTTATGTGGTATAAATGTAAAAAGTAAAATTTAGGTGTTAGATATGTAAATACATAGGAATTGTGTGGTATGTATGTAGATGCCCCAATTATATTTCCATTGCACACAATCATGACCTTACAAAACTGGATATCACAATTATCCTTCTTTTTTGAACCTCACATTGGCAAAGTTCTAAGATATCCTTGAAGGAAACTAAAGGAGCCGTATAGTATAGGATCACTTTCATTTTATTTTATCTTATTTTATTATTTTTATTATGTTTTGATTTAAAATAAAAAATACTTGACTATTTGATCAAAGTATGATTGTTTTTAAAAATACTCAAAACACCTAAAAATCATTTTTTTAGTGTTTTAAAAAATATGTTAATTTATATATAGAAATAAAAAATAAAAGAATTTTAAAAGCATGCAAAAAAAAGTAAAATTAATTCCAAACAAGCCCTAAAACTTTTGCCTTCATGATCTTTTTTACATGTCATCTACTTTTATTCAATGATTTTGGCAGCCTGACGTGGATATGACAACAAATATTCACATTCAAGATGATGGACCCAAACGAAGGTAAAAAGTTTCCACCCTGTTTTGAAGTTTAAGGAGCAACTTTACTCTCCGTATTTACCATAATACTTTTCTTTTCACTTCTTTCCAGCTTGCTGTATGTAAAGACTCCTGATCGACCTGGACTGTTGATGGAAATCATTAAAATGATGGCAGACATAAATTTGAGTGTAGAATCAGCAGAGATTGAAACCGAGGTGCATTTTGCTATTCAATTATGTTAGTAAATATTTTGGGTGAACTTATATGTAATTTTTATATTTTAATAGAGAAAAGTGTCAAAATAGTCTCCTAACTATTTCCATGAGGTAATTTTAGTCCCAAAATCTATGAAAAAGACTTCAATTTGGGGTTGAAATAGTCCTCTATTAAAAGAGCCTGTGGGCTAAATTTGCATTTTTAAAGACTCCCTGCAAAGGGTTAGGCGAATATTTTTACACTTTTTATCTATATTTATACATCTAATGCTAAAATTTTACATTTATTTATATAATTTTCTAGTGTCTAAATAATATCAAAATATACATTTGAAAATCTGCTTTCATCAGTTAATATTAGTAGATTTTTTTTGTGATTTAGAGATTTCGGCGTTATATAAGTAAAATATAAAGATGTAGATGCTTCATATATAGATATGTAAGAATTAGGTGGTATTTATGTTCTTTAAATTTTCATTTTGGGCATTTACATGCGTACCCCCAATTCTTGTATTTACATATCTAACACCTATACTTCAATTTTTTCCATTTATATCACCAAAAAATTTTATATCACATAAAAATACCATCATTTTAATTTTTAAAAATTGAAATAAACATTTTCATCTGTAGGGTCGATGGCGTGTATGAAAAAATGGATGTTTAGGTGTTAGATATGTAAATACATAAGAATTGAGTGGTATGTATGTAAATCTTCCTTTCATTTTTAGATAACTAACACAGCCCAACTTGCCAGGGACTCATTGTTAAGGATACGTTTCATGTCAGCTACAGAGGCGCTGCTTTGAAAGACTCCTTAAGTCAGGTAATTTATAGTTCACCCCTTCTGTAAGGTTTGATATATATTGCAACTACGCTCCTTTCCAAAACCACCCATCAGGTTTTTATATTTAAAGAAATGAAAAATTTACATACATATCACACAATTATTATATATTTATAAATCTAACACCAAAATTTTCTTGATTATTTTTATAATACTTCAGTGTTACAAATTTATACATGAAATTATGACTCTCATTTTTATAAGTATTAATATTATTTTTAATTTGATTTTAAAGATTTGAGTGTTATGCATGTAAAAATGGAAGTTTAGATGTCAGATATGTAAATACGGAAGAGTTATGTCGTTTGCATGTAATGCCCTGATGCGGGTGTCTCCTGTGCCTGGGAGGGATGCGGGATTTCTCACCCCCAAGCGGGCGTCCGCCTGCTCACATGGATCGAACTGGCACAGGTGGGAGTTGCCTGTTCTCGTGGGCCACTCATAATTATTCTATTATTCTATTTGCATTTCTAACGTTCTAGGGTTGGTTTTTGGTATTGTGTTCGTTTAAGACAGTTGCTGGCATCTTTTTTTTTTTCTTTCAAGGGCTGTATCCGAGAGTTTGGGTGGTCTTCCGACTATATCTCTTCCGATATGATTATATTCCCTATCCCCTTTCACATCCTCCCGACATCACTCTCGATTGACTTCCATTGCTGCAACCGCCCCTGAACAACTGTTGTTGCTATTTTCACTGCTGCTTTTCCAATTCTAGCCAACTGTTCTCATTGTCGCCGCCCATGGCATTCGTCCCCTTCCTGTTCTGCAGTCTCCTACATCCTCTGCCGCTACCGCTTCCCCTGCTATCGCGAAAAACGGCTATTTGTTTTTCACATGCATTTTCAACCATCCAGCCATCCATTTTCTCATTCCAGCTTGCTACCATTGCCACAACTCCTAATCTTTACTGTTGCCGTTCTCCTCACTTGGTGCCGCAGCTAGCTATAGGAACCTCTCTCAGGCACTTATTGTTATTTTGGTTAACTCTTGTATTATGCCCTCAACAATTTTCACTACAATGGCAAACAATGAGTGTTATATATAGGTAAGAAAGGTTATTAGGAAGGAGACAAATCTTAATTCAATTACTATTGAAGAAAAAGAGTACAATTCACACACACAAAAACCCTAAACTTCAATTTTTACAGATATGGCATCTTATATATTATTTCAATAGGTTCCTCAATATTTCAATATATGTAAATATGCTCGAGTTTGTACATAAAAAATGTGTCACCACTCATCTCAGAGAGATCTAACGATCCAAAAGGGAAGAGTACGGCAAAAACTGACCCACTGCTAGGAGGATGTGAGGAATCATTTTATGAATAAGACAAACTCCCAGCCATATTTTTTGGTTTTTATTGAATTCTGAATAATCGCTCCACCTAAATATACAAGCTCTGTAGTTTATTTAAGAAATTAGAATTTATATTAATAAGAGCATTTTTAATATTGCATATTTTTCTTTTTTATTTATCCTGTAAAATCAGATGACTTAAAAATCTGTTTGGCCCTCCA
>NEWO01000119.1:494788-512596 GCA_003013225.1 Phalaenopsis aphrodite
AAGATGAATTTGCAGCAGCAAAACACATTCACATCACCTATCACCTTCTTTAGTTTAAATAACCCATAGGATCATTTCTTTGGGCTTTTTGCACAACTCTGTTGTGTAATTATAAGTCCTAACGCATTAGGATTCTGAGGTTACCGTTCGGTACGGTGTAAATCCTCATGTCTTTTTAGGCTATTTGCACAAGTTCGACATTGTGCAAACATAAGTCCTAAATCTTAAATAATTTACAGGATTGAAATATCAAATAAACATCACTTCAAAGACATAAAGCCGAACAATAGGATAGTTAGGAGGTCACCGGGATTTTCCCTAGATCTGTGATATCCCCTACTTTTCTTTCCTTTGGATTTCTTAAATAATTGTTCCTATTTTGAGTCATTCCCATTTGATTTTTCCCATGTCCAATCGTGAAAACCTAAACTTTGAAATCTTGAAGGCAAAACCACCTGATCTTAATCGAGAGTTTTCTTAAGTGATTTCGATCATTTAAGATGTAATTAACTATAAGGGCTTGCCTCTATAGGGAACCAGGAACCCAGATAAAATAAACCCTATCTAATTTTTATGTTAGATAGGGAAACTTGTTGGCCTTTTTATAAAAATATTTCGCAGACCAAACGGATGTCACAAATTGTTTAGTCTAGATGATTGAATCCCTATTACAAGTGATATATTTATTCTTCGGGATAAGTGTATTGCTTGTAGTATTGTATTAAATCATCTAAACTATTTAAAATGTGAGACTCGTTTGGTCTCACTTATTTTAAAATTTAAAAAGTTACTTCTTTAAAAAAAAGTTATATTTATATTTAAATTATTTTCAAAATCACAAAATCATCACTTTTTCAAACTACGAAGTTGGAAAATAAAACGGCGACAGTTATTGAGATGATATAATACAATGACAAGATGAAAACTTATATTGATGTGTTATTTATGTGTTATGAGGTAATTTTGAGTTGATATTGTTGTTTAAAGAACAATAACATCTCAAAATCACCTTAATAACACACCAATAACATATGAATAACGCGGCAAATATTCAGAATAACATGACTGAATATTCCTATAACACGTTAGCAAGGATAACTAACGCAGAAAATATTTTCTTATAACACATAGCAAGACTTTGTAACGTGAAGGACTATACATAACGCGACAATATTAGCTCGAAGCCTCTCCAGCTTAGCCTCGATTGACTTTCCCTTGATTACTTTTAGGTTAGTTGGAGATTTCTGAAGAGTGTCATTTCTTTTGTCGAGCACCAGTGTAGTTATGTTGAAGTTAATCAAATAAACTGAAATCATATTTACAAAACCTTTTTCAGATTGCTGTGACGACCACCTTCCCAAACTTGACTCCAATAACATCGAGCCCTTGTCTAAATTTAATAACTGCTAGGTCAGACGGCTCATCTTTATTGGCAACGAACTCCTTTCTAGAGGTGAAAGAAAAGATCAACTTTGGCGAAGACATTGTTTCTGTCATTTGAAGAATTTTCAACACGCGTTTTATTTTATTTTTTTTCATTTTTTATGTAGGTGAGCCTCAACCTTCCACGTGTCAGTTCAAGATTGGACTTCGCATGTAGCTGTGTATGCGGAATCCTGATGTAATAATTTTTATAAGCGAAGCTTGCCTGCCCTAATTTGTCGATCAAATGAATTAAAAGGGCAGTAAGTCGGTGGGCTACAGTAAACATAGGGGAGATTAAGGATTAATTAGGTTTTAATTAAATTAATTAAACTTATAACTTCAACATTTTATATCACCCAAATCATTCAAAATTAATATATAGTTCTTTATATTGAATTGCTCGATCCGACGTATAAAATTTTATAAAATTAACTTAACTAAAATTTAAGGGTTGCAAAAATTAAGGTATATATTAAGTCGTCAAAATTTATCAAATTTCCCAAAAATTGATTATTAATTTTTTTCTCCTCACAATTTTTGTCATGTGTCCTCTAATGTTGTACTTCTGATGGACATTTTCTTACAAAGTCCACTAAAATAATCAGATCATCCATTTCAAAATATTTTTTCCAAGGAAATGAGTAAAAAACAGCTACATGAGAAAACATGGGAGCATTTATTCAAACCACCCAATTCTTATGAGTTTACTATAACCTAAATTTAAAATTTGACATTTAAAACACTCAAATCTTTCATAACACATCAAAAATACAGTCATTTTAACATTTAAAATGTGAATACACATTTTCATTCATAGGAAAGATGATCCGCACGAAAAAATTGATGTGGTATGTATGTGTATCTTTCAAAAACTTATAAATAGTACAAAAGAGAACTATAAATGCGCAACACTGCAGCAAGAAAGATAAAAAGGAAATCAGTTACCATTTTCTCAGGGAACTTGTGTTAGTCTCCATAGCTTTATCGAGCCGTCGTCGCTTGCCGAAGCCAGAATTTCAGGTTCCTGAGAAATTTTAAACCAAGATAGAGTGAGCTCGACATATGATCAACGACGAAGCTTCTCTGATGAAATGTAGCCTTCATTAATGGAGCTTGAGATTTCTATTTAGGGACATTTGAATACATATCAAACAATTCTTATGAATTTACATATCAATAACTTAAACTTTGATTTTTACACTTATAACGCTCATATAATTTACATAAAAAAATATCACTACCTTTTAAAAATTTGAATACACATTTTCATGTATAGATAAAGTTGTATTAAGGCAAATATCAAATTTTAGGTGCTAGATATGTAAATACATAAGAATTGTGAGGTATATATATATATATCTTCCTTCTATTTTAATTACCTTTGGATTCCACTGCACAGAGTTCACGTCCATGTCGTGAGCTTTGTTCTTCTTTAGAATTAATTTGTATGATCCTCCATCAACCTGCAAATTGAGATGGCCAGCTTAGAACAGAAATTGTTAGCATTCATTTTCCAAAAAGGGCATTTACATAAATACCAGCCAATCCTATATATTTACATATCTAACACCTAAACTTGTTATATTTACGAAACCCAAATTTTCTATATCGCATAAAAAAATGCTATCATTTTAAATTTTAAAAAGTAAAATACATTTTTTCATATATAGATAAAGTGGCATGCAAAGATTAAAATTTAGGTGTTAAATATGTAAATACTTAGGAATTGCGTGGTATCTATGCTTCCTTTCCATAAACCCACTTAAGCAAAAGAAAAGGAACTTTATAGCTCCAGTCAACAGTCAGTTGGCATATGTAAAATTGAAGTTTGATGGTTAGATATGTAAATACATAAGAATTGAGTTGTATGTATGTAAAAGTTCCTTTTTCTAAACCTAAAATATTCTATACAAATTTTGAAATGAGGCTTTTAGAAACATAGCACACAATTCTACTGTATTTACAAATCTCAAACTTAAACTTTCATGTTTACACACATAGCACTCAAATATTTAATATCACATAAGAAAAAACACTATTACCCTTTAGCCAAGAGTGAAATACATTATTTCACCAAAATACTATGCATGTAAATATGAAAGTTTAGGTGTGGGATATGCAAATAAATTAGAATTGTGTGCGGTGTATGTAAATGCTCCATTTTTAAATCTATACTCATGAAAAATACAGACTGAGTGCTAAGCCGAACTAACGTACATTTAGAGTTTTGATGTTACTTCAATTGTTTTTCCATAGTTATAACTTTGTATTAGTTTACATTAGTTAAAATAAGCCTATAATAATAATAATCCCTATAAAGAGTGGAAAAATACTTATAGCTCCCGACAACGAAGAATGAGATGGCAGTTGGGAGTAGGGACATAAATGAGTTGATTCGAACTCCAAGCGACTCCCAGCTTAAGCTCTACTAGATTATCGAGTTTGAGCTCGAACCCGAGCTCAACTCTAAGTTTGATAAGGTTCGCAACAGGCTTATTTATTATAAAAGAAAGTACGTTGTTGTAATAAAATGATGAAAATATGAGGCATTTAAATACATAGCACCCAATTCCTACGTAATCACATATCTAACAACTAAACTTTCCTTTTTACATTTATATCATCCATTTAATTCATATCACATCAAAATACCACTTTTTTTTACTTTTGAAAAGTGAAATACACCTTTTTATGCATAGAAAAAGTGGTTATATGTAAAATTTGAAGTTACATCTTAGATATGCAAATACGTGGGAATTGAGAGCTATGTATGTAAGTCTTCCTAAACATTATGAAAATTTAAGAGAGGAATGATAAGAAATCAGTTGAAGATAAAGAAATTTGAATAAATTTGTACTCAGAACTCCAATTCTAATATACTTTAAATGTATTTTATATTAATATTTGTAAATGAGTCAGTTAATGAGTTGGGAAATTGAGTTTAAGATTAGTTTGAGGTTGATTAAATAACTCATTGAAATTGGCTCAAAAGCCATTTATCGAGTCAAGCCCAAATTGATTCATGCATCGGCTTGACTCAATTACATCCCTCGTTGGGGCAAATTTGCCAACCTATTATATAAATCTTACTCAACTGAGAATGCCTAAACAACTAAGATTGAAATTACACTATTTATTCATTTATGAAGCCTAAATCATGCTAACATCTCTTAAAATATAGATTGGAAGATTAAACTTCATAAGTACATCAAAAGCCAGCACTGAACTTCTGAAAGCAAAGGGAAATTTACATAGATACCATACAATACTTATGTATTTACATATCTAACAGCTAAAGTTTAATATTTACATTTATAACACGCAGGTGTTAACACCTATGCCTAAAAAGGTGTATTTAACGTTTAAAAGTTGGTAATAATAGTATTTTTGACATAATGTTAAAGATTTGAGTGATTTGTATGTAAATATGAGAGTTTAGATGATACATATGTAAATATATAAGAATTGGGCGGTGTCTATGTAAATGCCCTATATATATGGCCAAGCAACAAAGTTTATCCTCCAACTAAAACTCCTTAGATTTATTGAAAGGGGAGGTAGGATTGCAAGAACTACCAAATAATCTTTTGTCTCGTGGAAAAGGCAAATAGAATCATCAGCTGCTCCAGTAGCAATAATACCATCCCTGCAATAAATAAATAGAATAATAATAATGAGAATCCAATAATCAAATTTTAAATAAATTAGCCACATTGTAAATTGTGTAAAATGTGCACAAGGTAAGCAAATGATTTCAATTAATGATAGCATAATGACAAGTCCCGAACATATAGCAGTACTAAGAAGGCACCTAGCGCCCATATCCCATCTGCCAGATTCATTCTCTCTGTAGTCCCAAAAACTCTAAAAAAAGGGGGGAAATTTACATAACTGGCACACATTTCTTAAGTATATTTACATATCCTATGCATGATTAAGTGTATTTCATTTCAAAAAAGTGACCATAATACTACTTTTTATGTGATATTAAAGATTTGAGTCCTATATGTGTAAATATAAAAGTTTACGTGTGAGATAAGTAATTACATTAGAACTGTGTGCAAATGTATGTAAATGCCCCAAACAAAACAAAACAAAAAAAGTTTACTGCTATTTCCAGAAGTTAATCAAAGAAAAATTATGTGGAATTTACAGATATCTCACTTAATTCATATGTATGTATACATATCTAACACCTAAATTTCGTTTTTTATACATTTACACCACCTAAATCTTTCAAATCACATAAAAAATACCAGTGTTTTAACTTTTAAAACGTGAATACACCAATTCGTGCTAGGTAAGGTGGTGCGAATATAAAAACTGAACTTTAGAAGTTAAATATGTAAATACATAGGAATTAAGTTGTATGCATGAAAATTTTTCAATATTTATTTTAATTTTTGATTTGAATTATATATCAAAACTGGCAGCATCTAATTAGCCAGATAACTTTCATAAGATGGAGGGCAACAGGTTGAAAGAGCACACCGTAAATACAGAGGAAGCAAAACTCCTATAATATACATGATGATTTTATGATAATTTAAGAATAAAATTTCATGTTATACATTGATACATAGAACTTTACTGAAATCTAAGGGAGAGGAGAGCGACCCTCAGCACCTCCCTGATTCCACCACAGGTTAAAGGCAAAAATGTCGGCTACTAAAAAAGAGAATCCTTCTATTAAATTCATAAGAGCTCATGAATCATACACATAATTAAAAGTAGGAAGATTTGCAAGCATACCACTCAATTCCAATGTATTTACATAAACTTCTATTTTCTTTTACATTCATACCACCATAACAATGCATGAAAAGGTCTATTTCACTTTTTAAAAATTAAAATGGTGGTAATTTTTATGTGATAGGAAATATTTGAGTAGTATGAATGTAAAAAGTAAAATTTAGATGTTCAATATGTAAATACATAGGAATTGGGTGGTATGCATGCAAACGCCCTTAGAAAAAAATAAAAAGATAAACAATTAAAAGACAGCAAGAGCCAAGAAGAAGCACATAGAGGTTAGTACTCACATTAGAGGGCAAATCCATTAGCTACAAACTAATAAAGTTCTTAGAACCACAATTACAAGAAAGGAAGTGTCCTTGCTTCAAGTTTTAGTACACCTTCAGAACTTCATTCATACAACATATCCTAATTTATAATGAAGTCAATTAATTATAAAGCTTATATTCATCAAATATCAAGCAAAAGGGAATGGTCATTATGAAAGGTTTAAATTCTGAATTGGACCTCACTATTTGTATATGACCAATTTAGTCCTAGAGTATCACATTTCTTTAGTGTCTCAACTATACATAATTGACCCAAAGATCACACATATAGAAATTAGTATACAAAATTAATACTACTTTAGTCCATCAATTAAACAAAATTGATCCTATTTTAGTCCCTGGATGACAACTTTGGATCAATTTTATTCAGCTAAAGAATAAAGTTAGAGAAATGTTATACTCTAGAACTAAATTAGTCACATATAAATAGTTGGATAGCCATTTGAGTTTAACTTTTATTATAAATGACAGGATAAAATTTACCTTGACCAATTAACTGAAAATACTGTCCGATCATGATATCCTGAAAGAGTACAGAGGTGAAACCTGAAAAAGTTCAATAGTAAATGTTAATAAGAAAAGAATTAGGCACAATTAGTAGTCGCTTAAACATGACGGGCAATGTTGAATTGAAACAATTTTAGAACAATCAAAATGAACATTCTCCATAAACAAACCAAATTAAACACTAAAATAACAATTGTCGATGTCCTACTAAATCATTTCGCATATCAAATGGTCACAAATCATTTCGCATATCAAATGGTCACAATAAATTTTTCGTTAAGGCCCTTTTGTTGGATGCAAACGTGGATATGGATGACAACAGAGATTAAAAGATTGAAAAAATTTCAAGATTGTGAAGCTTTAAAATTTCATTATAGGGGCATTTACATACATAACACCCAATTCCAATGTATTTACATATCTAACATCCAGACTTTATATTTACATTTATACCACACAAATATTTCATATCACATCAAAATATAACTATTTTAACTTTTAAAAAGCGACACGTAAGGTGTGATATATGTAAAAATTGAAGTTGAGGTGTTAGATATGCAAACCCGCAGAAACTGAATGGTATGAATGTCAATCTTTATTATATTGGTGGAAACTATAAGATTTATGCAAATGATTGGATGTCACAGGCTCACCCTCTAGCCCCTTATGCATAAGCTTGGGTTGAGGCACAATACAAAAAATAAGTTTTGATTAGGAAATACAAGTAAAATTACATAGCACGGTTTAACAAGTGATTATTGTAAAATGAGCATAGCTAACTTGTATTTGTTTTGATTATATAGTGTATAAATGTTGATTTCTAAACAAGGGTTGAATTCATGTGCTAAAATGAACATAAGTTTGCTAGTTTAGGGTATGTTTGGGCCAACTGCAGCTTAGTAAAAAAAAGTTGTAAATCCGTGGAATAATAATTTGATGCTCAAAAGCTACGGCGCTATTACAATTTTTTTTTTTTGTAATAGTCAAACCGCTACTAGAAATTTGCAACCACACCAAACCAGGAGTGGTGGGAAAACGCAGATTTCAGCGACAGCATTTTGAAAAAACTGTCAAAACGCAGTTTACTCAAACAAACAAAAATGCGGTACGATGCCGCACCGCCGCCCCAAACGGAATCTTAGTGGTGTAAATGGGCACTTCATATTGTTTAGGAAAAGACCATCATTATTTAACAAAAATCACTGTCATATTTAAGCGCCATATGATTTTTTTAAGGAATAAAAAACATTGAGGTCATCACATCAACATTCTTTAAATTCAGATATGGTTAGACCATTCATGAAATCAACTACTTCAAATAATTGTCATTAAAATTAAAATGTATTTTGAAAGCCATCTATACATGTAAGTTTTTCAAAGGCATTTTAAATATATGAAATGCCTTTTAAAGCTATACAAGTTTATCTTCGAAGTCATATTTTTAAAATTAATATGTAAATTGATATAACATTAACTTGAGCCCTAATGACAGCAACAGTCTTATTAGTTTTGTCCTAATACAGTGTGACTTGCCTAACCACATTCATCAATGCACATAGAAGGTGTATGATAGACACGGCGTTAATTTTTTTAATATAGGGCTACGGTGATTTGAGTTTTGTCACATTGATATGTTATACACTATTCTCTTTATTTGGCTATGTATTTATGGTAATTGTAAGTACAAAGATAGAAGATACAATTTTATGCATTTGCCATGATATGTAATGCCCTAGGTGTTGTATGTTGCTTAAAAAAAAGTTAAAAACTATGCAAAACTAAAATAAATTTTAAAAGAAAATCATGTGTAGTACTTGATTTACAAGCTTATTTGTTTCAAGTATATTTTAGCCAGAAAATTCATGTAAACAAGTTCAAGGTACAGGTGCAATCTTCTTCAACAAACATAACAACCAGGAAGGAAAGGATCAAAAGTAATTCAAATTCTTGTAACTTGTACTTGTCATATTTTTGTGCATCAAATAATGGTGTATTATGCAAAGCCCGGTTGCATTATAATTTCCTTTCTAACGGTCTACTATAAAACATAGTTGTATCTTGTCTTTTACGGACTTGTAATTTACCATATTTATATACATGCTTATTAACAATGGCCGATTAACCTTGCTCCATTTGATAATAAACTGATGTCATGTTCTAAACGCAATAAGATGAAAGTTTGCTACAATTAAATGAGTTAAATAGCATTATTCATTAGGGTAAAATTATTAGATTTGTCGGGTGTTTGGATTTTGATAGTCGAATTTATTTGTTCTTCATCTATCGTAAGCATCAGATGCCGGAATTTAACAAACACCCAAAGAAAACAAATATTATTACTGAATTCAAAAGTCTGAAATTACAACAAACACTAGAAGGGAAATATGAAATTACAACAAAAAAACAACATAACACTGAAATTAGAATTGGATCTAGAGTGTAAGTGGTTGTTTAGGGTTTAGACATCCAGCTGGTGGCAAGGAGGCGGCAAGCAAGTTGGAAAAACAAGATAGTAATTTCTAGGAGTCCGAACAGTATGCAAACGGTAGGAACAGCTGCAAGAGGGTTGTTCGAGGTGGCGGCAACAAAAAGGAAAGGAGGGAATGTGAGAGAGATGAAGGAAAGGATGAGGAAAAGTATATGAATTATAAACACCATCTGGATATCAAGATACATACGGAACACAACTTAGAACCCTAGGATACAGCTCATTAAGGGAAAAGGAAACACCGACAACAGTCCCAAAGCAATTCACAGCAAAAAAGCTAAACCCTAAACACCAAACAAAAATAAATACATATTACTAGATAACTAGGAGTGAGCCCCCTTTTAAAAAGAGGTGGCACTTCGCTGCATAGAGGGTCAGCCGCCCCTCCAAAAATCTAGACCGAACGGATCCAGGTCAAAAAAAAAACCCCGTGTCAGTCTCCTGGGATTGGGTGAGCTTCGACCTCATCGATCAAGGCTTCTGGCTCATCATAGTATGGAGTCGGGTCGACCACGTTAAACATATCGAAAATGTTTTAATCTTATGGGATTGGAGAGCTTCCAACAATATCTCTAAAAGCACTTGGATGCCACTATAAAATATGTTGTCCCACAAAACACTAGAAAAGGTTTCCTAAAGTGCGAGTAATCATCTCTATCTAGCCAACCATCTGTGAGTACACTGTGAACTAAATTGAAACTTCGTGTCAAGCACACTCAACAGAGTACTCCAAAAGTAGCTCAAGTTTGGTTCATTCCTCTCTAAGGGGAAGACAAATTGAACCTCCACTAATGGTGGCAGCCTTGACAGTAACTTCTGGGAAATCCTAAAAATTCTCTTTGTAGTGGTTATCATGTGTCTAATATCAGCTCTTATGTCGCACTACAATCTAATATAATCAAAACTGATCTTACTGTCGCCTCTCTCAGTAGCAAGAGCACTTATAGCCTTGGACTCCACATAAGGTGGGAGAACTATTTGCTTTCCATTCTTTATGAATAAGTGCTCTTAAACCGATCATGTTTATTCTTGAGATCAAGCTGCCAAGGCCTCCCCAAAAGAATGTGATTGACATCCATGAGTAGAAGATCACACCACACCTGGTCATGCAACTAAATTGCAATAGAATACTCTATGAGACATCTCCTGTCAATGCTAAACATGTACCCTTCTTCAACCAAGTCAAGGGATATGGCTGGGTATATCTGTGAGTAGTGAGACTAAACTTGTCTGTCATCAATATAGACACCAAATTCTCACAACTACTTTCATCGATGATAAGATTGCACGCATTTCTCTTCATAGTGCAACGATTATAAAAGATGTTGTGGTGATGCCACCGTTACTCTCTAATAGCCTCAGTCTAAAGTACCCATCAAACCAAAAACATCTCGCCCATATTAGCTGTAAATTGGTACTCCTTCACCTCCTCACTATCTTATGTCTCCAGTACCACTATCCACTTCTTCTACAGCTCCTTGCTCGGTGAAAGAAAAAGCTCTGGTAGTAGGGCAACTAGTTGTGATGTGCCTGGGTCCATGATATCTAAAACACTTACTTGGGGCCACTATGTTGGGTGTAGTGTTCCTCTAGGGCTTCTTCTCACTCTAAATAGCTCAATCTCTTTTTGAGCAGTTTTCACACCTTCCTCAAGTGTGTTATTGGCTCCTGCAGCGGGTGACTATTTGAATGAAGGCAGGGTCTTGATTTATTTATGTTGTTTCTCCATTTGCAGGGCCAATGTCCGAACATCAATCAATGACTAGTAAAGCTGCAGCTAAACAACATGGTTGACAGTTGATTTCAGGTCTCTGGATCCCTCAACTCACATTTCACAATGAGCTACTCAAACTCTGTTATGAACTCTTCTGCTGACAACTCCCCTAATGCATGTGATAAAGCCTCAAGAACATATCCTGGTGGTATCGCAAGGGCAAACACTTCATCTGCATCTCCTTCATCTTCTCCCGATTAGTGATCTTATTCCTAACTTCTTTTTGTCTCACTCACTTCAAATTATTCCACAACAAAGAAACACACTTCTTCAACTTTATTGCAACAAAGTTCATTCTATTATCAATTGGCACCTCCTTATACTTAAAAATCCTTTCAACAGTCTGCAACCACTCACTGAAATCATTTTAATTCATACTTCGTCTGAAATCGAGCAAGTATCCCTTCACCCCCATGTCTCCATGTTCTTTAAAAGTCACTTCATCCCTCGGCCTCCACTAATAATGAATCCTAAAGTATCATGGATTATCCTCCTCTTCATTTGAATCATCCATATGGAAGGGATTCAAATCGTCCTCCTCTTCGAATCTCGCTATCACGATCAGCAGTGATCTCTCAATAGGTCCCTTCCTCAATTTCAGCAAGTCTTTACTAAGTCAGTCGATTCCTAGTGCATCTCTTCCATGGTAAGTTCTAGATCAACTTCCGCCACATTTCTCCTCGGTAACATGACTAGGGTTTAGATTTGGGATGTGAATGAAAATTTATGGGGTTAGTGTATAGAAAAAAATATATAGAGTTGATTTTGAAAATAAACAAGAAGGAAAGGCTTTGGGTGTTGTTTAGGTTAGGTATTGGTGTATTTTGGAAACCCTAAAATGAAACTAGAGTTAGACTAGCTCCGATACCAAATGATATCGGAAACACCCAAGGGAAACAAATATTATTGCTTAATTCAAATTCTGAAATTACAACAAACAATAGGAAATTATGAAATTACAACAAAGCAACAACACCGCTGAAATTAGGATTGGATCTGAGCTATCGGCGGTGTTGGTTAGGAATTGGAACTCCGAGGTGGTGGCAAGGATGCGGCTAACAAGCTGGAAACATCAGAACGCGGTTTCCAAGAGTCTGGATAGCAAGCAAGCAAAAGAAACAGCTATGAGAGTGTTGTTCTAGGGATAGCGGCAGCAAGGAGGAGATGCAGATAATGTGGGAGCAAATTGGGAAAAGATGGGGGAAATTATATGTAGTAAAAACCGCCTGGAGACCAAAATACAACTGGAGCACCACTTGAACCCTAAGATACACTCGTATGTAAAGGGAAAAGGAGATGTCGACGGCTGTCCCAAAGCAATTCACAACAAAAAAACTAAACCCTAAATACCAACAAAATAAAACTTATATCCCTAAATAACTAGGAATGGGTCAACCACCCCTCCAAAACCCTAGATCGAACTGATTCAGGTCAAGTACCGCGCATCAGCATCTTCCCTTGATGTGAAAAACTAAACATCACTTTCCTTTTACTACATAGAGTCTAGGAAACCATGTTTCTTCTTTCGCTAATGATCTACAAATTTCTATGGATGCTACAATTCATGATTGTGGAAAAAAAATTTTAATTCAAGTTGAGTCGATTGTCTTCTTTACTAAGAACAATAAGAGTCCGACAACTCATACCAAAACATGAAATTCTAATTGAGTTATGTTTTCCTTTTTTTGAATTTGATTCCTTCCATATACCCATGTCCTCTTCAAGCCTATTCATCCTTGAAATTAAATTTAAACATATCAAATTAAATTGAACACCACTATAACTCCTTGATTAATAGTTTTCCTAAATGCCCAAAATATAATTAAACTATAGGTTGCTCCTCCAAGAATCTTCTTGTATCCCACAAAAAAGATAAATGTATTGAATCACATATTTCACTTACGAATACATGGAATGTAATTTTAGTAGTAGAGCTCTAGGGGCAGAGTTATAACTATGGGTGATCAAATCATTAAAAGATGTGATGGTTTTAGATATTTTGGGTTTATTGTTCAGAGTGGTGGTGATAAAGATGGAGATGCTATTAGTAGAATTCAAGTTGGTTGGTTGAGATGGAGGAGTGCATCAGGTCTATTGTGTGATAGAATAGTACCGCTTAGATTGAAAGGAAAATTTTATAAGATGGTAGAGAGACATGTAATGTTGTATGGTGTTGAGTGTTGGCCTTTAAATGAGAAGTACAAAACAAAGTTAAGTGTTGCTGAGATGAGAATGCATAGGTGGCTTGACACATAGAGACAGAATGCAAAATGAATACATTTATGATAGGGTTGGTGTAGCTTCAGTGGCAAACAAGACTAGAGAGTCATCTTAGATGGTTTGTTCACATTAAACGTCGACCATCTAATAATCTTATTAGGAGAATAGATAATTTAGATTCCACTTATGTTAAGAAAGTGAGAGGTAGACCGAAAAAAGACTTGGGCATATTTTATAAAAAATGATCTTAATCTGTTAGAATTAAATGAAAATATGACACTCAAAAGGACGCAATGGTGAAAGGATTCATATAGCCGACACCACTTAGTGGGATAAAGGCTTGTTGTTATTGTATATATTTCCCTTACGAGAAATACTTTAAAAACATACAAATATATTCAATTTTTTTCATAGATATCTCACGAGTTTGAGTTTGAGTTGGTTGATCTTTGATATACATGGACCTCCTTCCCAAACTTTTTTCAATATATTATTATGAAATATATTTCCAAAATATAAAAATCAAAACAAAATGTATTTAATATAAAACAAAAAATGGCGTGCAAAATAAAAAATATAAACCAATAATTTGTATTTAAAAAAGATAGTGGAAATTCAACGAGGGATATATTGTACTTATTTGAACTTGGCCAAATAGCTTCCCTCCCAGCACATTCAAAAAGCCCCAAACATCATCATATAGTTCTTGCAAATTATTAGAAAATTTTATTCAGATACTTATTTGATTGACTTGTTGCATGAATTTAATTTAAGTCATGTATTTAACATTGAAGATATGATATAAGACACTTTTAAACCTTTTGTGAAGTAAACCTTTTGTAGGAAGGACTTTTACTATCGTAAATATTTGTGTTATCCACATGTTTCCATCTAACATAACAAACTAACAAGGTGACAAAAATTATTTGGGAATTTTACTTACATACCATACAATTCTTATGGATATACATATGTAACACATTTATTTTTTATAGTTACATGTATAACACTTTGCTATTATAAACCTCCGCATGAAAATGGCGTATTTCACTATAAAGAAATAAATAACAAAGGTATTTTTGATGTGATGTTAAAGATTTGAGTGATATGCATGTAAACACAAAAGTCTAGATGTTAGTTATGTAAATATGTAAGACTTGTGTGGTATGTGTGTAAATGCCCCGAATCATTATTGATGAGAACATAATAGATTAGGGCTATCAAAAAAGCTTTTTGCTAGCGAACAGCTCGTGTTTGGCTTATTCATTAAATAAACGAGTCGAACACGAACAATTTTTTTAAGCTCAAATTATAAACGAGTCGAGCATGAACAGCTCTTTGTTCACTCGTGTTAGGCTGATTTTAGCTCAAAATAAGAAAAAATCACATAATTATTAATATACTAATATATTATATATATTTATATCTAATATGAAATCATAACAGCTCGTATACTAATGTGATTATGTGTCTTGTTTTGCATAGATTTGGTCCAGGTTCAAAACCAACACTCTACATCTATTCTTTTCAATTAATTTTAACGAGCAAATTTCAAGTCGAACACGAACAAGAATACTTAAATCGAGTCGAACGCGAACACACTATTCATGAGCCAATTTCGAACACGGGCAATTACGGACGAGCCAAAGACGAGCCAAGCCAGAGCTCGCTCAAGCTCAGCTCGTTTACAGCCCTATATCATATGCTACTGGAGTGCACTGATACTTAATTTGCTAGAAGAGTCAACCTATTGCGTTTGCTTCTTAGATTAAACATGTTGAATTATATAGATATCCAACTCTCCAAAAGCAACTTCATTTATCCATAGTAGTAGATATATTACAAGATCCTCATCCTAAATTAAAGCCTAAGAGGTTACTTGGTATCACTTGTCTTTTATTTTCTATTTTTTGTTTTCATTTTATTTTGTTTATGTTTTAATTTGAAATAAAAGATGTTCTAAATATTTGATTAAGATATGAATGTTTGTAGAAACACTCGAAACACCTAAAAATTAACTTGCATGTTTTCAAAAAAATGTTAATTTGATTTTAAGAACCAAAATCAAAAACATGTAAAAAAACACACTAAACATGTTTTTAAAAATAAATAAATAAATAAAATTAAAACAAAATAAAATTTATCCTAAATAATGTCAAGTTAATCACAAGATTCAAATTTAGATAGCATTCAAATCATGCTAGTCACGAATTTCTATTTATTGTGACTTATATTTCATTTTATCCTAAAATTAATTATGATTATATTTTAATTATTTCATATATAAGAGTTACAATTTTATTTAGTCTTGCCTTCTACTTTATTTAGATAATGGCCTTTACTTATTTTTTAAAAGCAAAAGTTAGATTAGTTTAAAATTAACCCTATTCCTATCAATTGTAATAGGAAAGTCATGCATTCAATTATTTATAATAAATTGAAACTGAAAGTAAATTCCTACTTCCTCTCCTATATTCTCTCTCATCCTACCTTTCAATTTACTCTCTAATGATACTCTCACAAAATTGTAGATCTTAATTTGTCAAATTCAAGTCGTAGACTTTCCTCTTGTGGTTGACTACTTTTAGTGTTCTCTTTCTTGGTTTCTACGACAAATCCAATTTTATTCCAACTTCACTAAGAATTGGATTCAAGGAGATAACAAGCAAATCAAAAGCAATTTAAGAGGGGAAGGAAGCGGAAGATCGTGACTGATATATCTTCATCAAAAGCCTCATCAATTTTGATATTAGATTAATCATATTCCTTCAATAATCCTATGCAAAGATCCACTATAGCATTAATCTATACTTATGGGGTCAATAGTTTATGCCACAAATATCAATCAAATTTCAAACTAGAAGATTCTACCCAGAAAAATTTAATAAAGATTTACATGCATACCACTCAATTCTAATGTATTTCCATATCTATCATCTAAACTTCAACATATGCCACCATTATGATGTGCATAAATTGTGTGATGTCATTTCATGTCCATCACTTCTAAGATATAATTTAATGGCATTTCATTTCTCCTAGAAATGTTGCCACGGCACTTGTCACGTCTCCTAATGTAATCACTTACCTGCACATGAAAAGGTGTATTTCTCTTTTTCAAAGTCAAAATAGTCATATTTTTTATGTGATACAAATAATTTCAGTGGTACAACTGTGAAATGCAAAGTTTAGGTGTTAGATATGTAAATATATAGGAAGTGAGTGGTATGTATGTAAATGCGCCAAAAGTTAATCTAATGGTATGTGCATGAAGCTGAGTTGTAAACTGCACGTATCTTCTCCTAAGACACGTTTCTAATGTAAATTTAACATATAAATTCATTCAAAAATGATATCAATCACGCTTCTATCCTGTTATTTATGATACTAAGGATCAACACATTT
Organism: Phalaenopsis aphrodite; assembly: GCA_003013225.1. Lineage (NCBI taxonomy): Eukaryota > Viridiplantae > Streptophyta > Magnoliopsida > Asparagales > Orchidaceae > Phalaenopsis > Phalaenopsis aphrodite. Next base: position 511,692 of record NEWO01000119.1, read on the forward strand.
TTTTCTTGTGTGTTATATTCTGCATGAACGTGTAGTAATGCCATGTAACGCATACAAAAAAACTCTAAGAAAATGAATTCATCATTAATATATGTTGTCATTACAGCCTTCAGCGCCTAGCATAGCAATGTAAATTTTCGGCCATTTTTGGTTCCCATGAGTTGCAAATGGTTACCCTATCAAATTCAAATACATATTGAAATAGAATGTAAAGTGTTAGTTTGCAAAATCAAAAAAGGAATTTACATATCAAATACCTAAAAATCAATTTTTACATACATAACATCTTACCTATGCATGAAAATGTGTATTTCAATTTTTAAAATTAAAATGGTGGTATTTTTTATGTGATATGAAAGATTTGGGTGGTACGAATGTAAAAGCATAGTATTAAGTGTAAGATATGTAAATACATATGAATTGGTGGTATCTATGTAAATGCCCCAAACAAAAATCATCTCACCATGATCCAATTCCATCACCAGAAAACTGTGAGGGATCACTACTGGTGTCCCAAATCTTCATTGTAAGGTCATCGCTGTAAAACAAGTACACGGTCATCAAAAATAATTGAGCTTGAGAAAATTCTAATAAGCAATTATAAATATACTCATTACACTAAATACCTGCATGTAACCATTCTATCACCAGCTGGATTGAAAGATAGTGCCCAAACAGTTGATGAATGACCACTAAAGAACACCAAAATCCAACATGAATTAGGATTAAAAGAAGAAGGAGAGTTTACAGACAAAACACAAAATTTTTATGTATTTACATATCTAACATTTAAACATTCATATTTACATGCATACCACTCAAATCCTTAACAACACATCAAAAATACCACAATCACTATATTTTTAAAAGTTAAATACACTTTTTCATGCATAAGTTTATGGCAA
>NEWO01000119.1:520536-535089 GCA_003013225.1 Phalaenopsis aphrodite
TTTACATACATACTACCTTACATATGCATGACAAGGTGTATTTCACTTTTTAGAAGTTAAAATGGCGAATTTGTTAATGTGATGTCAAAGATTCTGGTGGTATAAATGTAAATGTAACATTTAAACGTTAAATATGTAAATACATAGGAATTGGGCAGTATCTATGTAAATACCACCAAAAAAAGTCAAATTTTCTTTCGAGATAATTAACCAAAAAATAAAAGTACAAAAACCATCAAGCATGGTAAAATGAAGAACAATCTGCATTCTAGGTGACGCCGACAAAGCAAAAAATACCTCTAATGTTGCAATACATTCAAAATCACCACCACTTTTCTGCCATATTGCAGTTGTGGCATCAAAACTTCCCGTTGCTAATAGTTTCCCGCATGGAGACCAAGCACAAGATCTAACAGTACGGTTATGGGTGTCTTCCAATACAGCCTGCATCAAAGAAAGCTTCCTAGAATCAGTAATTAATGAGATTTATTAATGATTAATATTTCCCCATATATCTTAATAACCCATGAACAATCAATAAAAGAACTATTTTAGTGAAAGCAAAAAATAAACAAAAAAAAAAGAAAAGGGCATGTACATACATATCACCCAATTCCTATGTATTTACATTTATACTTCTTACATTTATACTTCCCTTCTTACATTTATACTTCACAAACCTTTCATAGCACATCAAAAGTACCACTATTTTAATTTTTAAAATGTGAAATACGCTTTTTCGTGCAAATGTAAGGTGGCATATACCTAAATATTGACATTTAGGTGTTAGATATATAACTACATGAGAATTTAGTGGTAGGCATATAAATCTTCCAATAAAAAATGGCGCATGTATGCTATAAAGGTAAAGGCAATTGTTTCTCACCTTTGTGCCCCATTTTGGTGACACTTTCATAAGAATGGTCAATTCAACAATACCATGAACTAGTGTGAGAAAGAAAATGCTTTAAAAGAGAGTGGATCTCCATGAAAAAAAACATAGGCTACAACTCAAAACTTTAGAGAGCGATTGGGATTACATTTGTTTTATGTTTTCTATTTCTTTATTCTATTTTGTTTTATTTATGTTTTTGATTGGAAACAAAACTTATTTGGCATGTTTAATTAAGGGTTTGTTTGGAATCACTTTTGTGTTTTGTATTTTTCTTTTTTTTTCTTTTATTTTAAAAACATTTTTTGTTTAATACGTTTTATAGATATTTTTATATATTTGTTTTTAAAAATAAATTAGTTTGCTTTAAAAACACTCGAAATATTTAAATTTTATTTTGAGTGTTTTTAAAAACAACCAAATATGTTATATCATATCGAACATGTTAATCAAAATATAAACTAAATAAAAAAAACAAAGAACATAAATAAAAAATGATCTCAAACGGTCCCTAGGATATGGTTGTTTTGTAAAACACAAACACACCAACACGATGTTAATTTTTCTTAAGAAATAAAAAATTAAAACATGTAAAAAACACATTAAACAAATATGTTTCAAAAAAACAAAACAAAAATAAAAAAAAATTGAACCCAAACAATCCCTTGGTATTGCAAAGATCCGAAACGGAAAACATTTTATCCAGCCACTTAGTGTAAGATTTGCATACATACCACTCAATTCTTATGTATTTCCATATCCTTAGTATTGCATGAAAAATTTAGTAAATCCAGATTTATTAAATCCACCTCATTACTATATTTATTAAATCCGGATTTGTTGGGTAATGTGGAGACCTGGTACACCGAATTTAATTAGCTTCTTAATTAAGTATGTCACCTACCGCTTACCTACCACACCCACCTACCGCTCACCTACCGCATCTCACCTATCTTTCACCTACCTCCCACCTGCTGCTCTCATGGTTTCTATAAATAGTCTCTTTTTATTTAAAGTCAAAGGTCAAGCCAAGCAAGACCAAGTCAAGTCATCTTGAGAGCTAAGAAAAAGAGATGAAGAGAGAGAGGAATGGAGAGAAGAAAATAGAGATTTTCTTGTAAACGTCGAGGCGCTCAACAATGTAATTCCTCAAAGAAATAAATCATCTGCAGCTCCGTAGACGTAGGCAAATTTATCGAACCACATAAATTTGTGTGTTGCTCTGGTGTTTTTTCTGCATGCAATTTTTCTCATTCCATTTTTTCGCTTTATTGCCGTCATTTTTCACAACAACTGATATCAAAGCTTTGGGTTTGAATCTAAGGAAGAACGATGGGCGAAGACGAAGTGATGACATCGGGGATCGAGAAATTCAATGGCATATATTTTGTTTACTAGAGGATGCAGATAGAGAACTAGCTCTATGAGAAGAAGCTTCATCTTTCGTTACTAGGAAAGGGACCAGAAAAGATGGACGAGGCGGAATAGAATCTGTTGAATCGACAGGTTCTGGGGGTTATACGATTAACACTGCCGAGATCGGTTGCCTACAACATCATCAAAGAGAGAAATACTGCAGATCTCATGGCAGTTTTATCAGATATATATGAAAAGCCATTGGCGAATAACAAGGTGCATTTCATGAAAAAGTTATTCAACTTGAAGATGATGGAAGGTGTGTTTGTTGCTCAACACCCAAATGATTTCAACACCATCACAAATCAGTTGTCGTCTGTTGAAATTGATTTTGATGATAAGATACGCGCGCTGATATTGTTGGCTTCATTGTCAAATAGCTGAGAAACTATGAGGATGACAATTAGTAGTTTTGTAGGTGAATCTAAATTGAAATATTATGATATTCGTGATTTGATTTTGGCTGAGAAGGGCGCGGTAAAGATTTTGTCGAGACCTCGAGTTCGAGTTTGACGCTGATTGTTAATTCCAGAGGGAGATCACGAGACAGAAACTCAAACCGTAGAAGATCAAAATCAAAGTCAGCTCAGCAGGCAACCTGCTGAAATTGTGGCAAAGCTGGCCACATAAAAAGGATCTGCAGGAATCCTAAGAAGAAGGTCAATGATGGTGCAAATGTTGTATCTGAAGAAATACAGGATGCACTATTTCTGACAGTTTACAGTTCTATTGATGATTGGATATTTAATTCAGGGGTTTCCTTTCATACATCTTCCCGTCGGGAGTTAATGTGAAATTATGTTGCAGGTAACTTTGGGAAGGTACATCTGGATGATGGAAAAGCTCTGGACGTGGTGAGGATGGGAGACGTTGATATTGCACTCCCTAACAAGAGTAAATGGACTTTGCAAAAGGTCAAACGCATTCCTGAGTTGAAGAAAAACCCCATCTCTGTTGGGCAGCTCAATGAGGGTGATCATTCGGTGGTGTTCTCAGATAACACCTGGAAGGTTACCAAAGGAGCATTAGTAATGGCTCGGAGTAAGAAAACTGACACACTATATATGAATACAGGTTTACTCAGACGTTGACTCATGAGTCAGAGATGCATTATGGGGAAACAGAAAAATATCCATTTCTTGAAAAGTGACAGAGAGTCAAAGGCGGAAAAATCGGACCATGTACAGACAAATGGTGGAGAGTCACAGAGTTATGAAGAAATCTTGCAAGATGAGAATTCGAGCAAGTGGGAGCTAACCAAGAAGGAGGAGACGGATTCCCTGTCAAGGAATCAGACTTGGGAACTGACAGAACTTCCACAAAGGAAGGCGTTGCACAATAAGTGAGTGTACCGAATGAAAATTGTGCTTGTTGGCAGTAATAGCTACAAGGCTGAACTTGTTGAAAAGGGCTTTCAGCAGAAGCAAGACATTGCTCATGCAGTGGGAGTTGTAAACAGATACATGGGTAACCCAGGAAAGAGCTTGTCGGTACAAGGCTACGTTGACGGTGATATGTCAACTGAGGGTGTTACTCGTGAGAAGCTGAAGTTATGCTCAACTTCAGCTAGTCTTCTGACATAAAGAACAGGGTTTTGAGTTGCAGATGTGGAGGATATAATATTTGAGGAAAAGGTCGATACAGCTAGTAGATGATGCAGCTAGTAGGTGATGCATTCAGTGTCTCAGTCTCAAAGTCGGAGAATTGTTGGTTAATGTGAAGACCCTGTCCACCGAATTTAATTAACTTCTTAATTAAGTATGTCACCTACCGCTCACTTACCACACACATCTACCGCTCACCTATCACATCCCACCTACCGCTCACCTACCTCCCACCTACCTCCCACCTACCGCTCTCATAGTTTCTATAAATAAACTCTTTTGGTTTAAAGTCAAAGGTCAAGCCAAGCAAGACCAAGCCAATTCATCTTGAGAGCTAAGAGAAATAGAAAGAGAGGAAGGGATAGAATAAAATAGATATTTTCTTGTAAATGTCGAGACGCTCGACGGTGTAATTCCTCGAATAAATAAATCCTCTGCAGCTCAGTGGACGTAGGCAAATTTGTCTAACCACGTAAATTTGTGTGTAGCTCTGGTGTTTTTTATGAGTGCAATTTTTCTCATATCATTTTTTGTTTTATTTGCGTCGTTTTTTCACAACAAGATTTAACATGAATTGAAAGAAAAATTCAGAACTTAAATCCATGCAACTTGTGCTTTTTTTTGTTTGGGTGGATTTAGTAAAACATGATCATAAATCATGTTAACAGGGTGCTCCCAAACACCCCCCTGTGCTTTAATTTTTACATACATGCCACCTTACCGGTGTGAAAAGTAGTATTTCACATTTTAAAAGTTGAAATTGTGGTATTTTTAGTGAGATATGCAAGATTTAGGTTCCATTTATGTAAAATATTAAATTTAGGTGTTCAATATATAAATACTAAGGAACTGAGTGGTATGTATGCAGATGCCCCGGACTGGAACAGCAGGTGAGTACAATGAAATCGATTGACCTTCACTCTTGAATGACAACGTTCAGTAATAAAGTTAAACTTCTCCGGCTTCAAGTATAAAGCGGTCGGATGTAACACCGATTCGTAAAAAAGAAAATTGACACTCGGCCTGCCTTTCAGAATCACAAAAATTTACAGCTAGCTAAAACCCTACTCCGAATTGCAAAACCTGATACTATTCTTGAAAAACAAGATGCTGGTACATAATCGAAATTGAAGGTGGAGATAGGAGCAGACCGCACAGTCCCAGGAGCCCGAGGGACCCTGCTGCCAGATTCTGGCAGTCTTGTCACCGCTGCAAGAGGCGAGCATCGGTGGAAGGCCCCCGGCTCCAGCGGTCGGATTCCAGGCGAGGCTCCATACTCTATCGGTGTGGCCCTCCAGCTTCTGGATCTCTTTCAGAGCCAGATTCCCATCCACCATATCGATATCCGACATGGATAACCAAAGCGAAGATCGAAGGGGTTTGGGTGACTCGGGTCGGCTGAGAGGCGTTTGCTCCGTCAAAGGTTTTGGGGGAAATGAGAGTTGAGGGAGCGGAACTTTTTTGGGCTTTAACATGAGGGCCGTTTACATATATACCAACCAATTCTGATGTATTTACACATTTAACCAGTATTTGATTTCTACATTCAAAACATCCAAATCTTTCAAATGGCATCTAAAAATGTCCCTAGTTTACCTTAAAAAGAAATGAAATACACGTTTTCATGCATAATTAGGGGGCATGTATGTAAAAATTGAAGTATAGATATTATATATGTAAATACATAAGAATTGAGTAGTATGCATGTAAATAATCCTTTAACATAATTTTTGTGTTTTGGGATGCATCAAGGATATAAAATGGACACACGTGCAATCAGACTCTCATCTAGTGGTAAATCAAGTGAGAGGGGAATTTGAAGTTTTTAATGAGATGATGATCAAGTATCACTACAAAGCTCAAACGGGGACCTGGAAGTTCGCCAACTTTATAACGGAGCACATCGCCATGTAAGACAGTCGTGTGACCAATCTCCTATGCAAATGCATTTGCTTGTGACAGATAACATCTCAAAGACTATTACAGTCGACGATTGAAGAATCTGAAGCAACATAAGTGGAGACTGAATGAGCAAAAAGTTTGATGTTTTCCTACATCCACTTCCTGGAGAATAGAAATGATGTTAAAGAAATTACAAACCCTACATGGTTCAAATGCAAAGCAGCTCGATACTTCCGGATTGAGCGAAGCTTTTCCGAAAGTCGACGATTTTGCTTTGCTTGAGGTGCATTGGAGTAATTGAAACGGAAGACCTCCTATAGGAGTTACACTGCGGAGAGTGCAAGAGTCAGCCTAGACGAAAGAGCTTGAGGCGCATGATTCAACGATGAGGCTATTTCTGACCAACACTCTTGAAAAATGCAGATGAATTCTCGAAGAGATTGGAGCAATGCCAGTAGTACGCATCATTGCAGCACCAACTGGCCCACAAGATGTAGTCGATTGTCGGTCATTATTCTATCATCGTTTGGGGGCTAAACATTCGTAAGTTGTTGGCAATATCAAATGGCTATCACAAATTTATCCCAGTCATCGAGGACTACTTTTCGAAATGGATTGAAGCAAATGTGTTTACCCGAATAAGTACGAAAGTCATTCCAAACTTCATCTTGACGTACCTCATCCGTTAATATGATTTTTCACTACTTATCAACAACGACAATGAGCACAAGGACCTAAGGACATTCCACAAACGTCAAAGACTCAAAATATCTGTCCATTTTTGTATTCGCCATGGCAGACCACCAGACAAAACCAGACTACGCATTGAGCTCCTCCTTCGGGGAAGGGATCCACTAGAGTAGAAAACCCTTCTGCTTTGTCTGAGGAGGTCAATGGAGCCTGATCTCATTGTCAACAACTGGAGCATCCCCAACTCTATGAGGGATTATTTTTTCCTGGTGCTTGGACTCCTGACCGACCTAAGAACCGCCTCACCTCTCACCTTCGAGTATACGAAGGAGGTGTCAGCCACGTCAGGAGTCACTAGCCCCTTCGTCCTCTCAACCAAGGCCTCTTCGACCGCATTGCTCGACGCCAACATGCTGGGCTTAATCGCAGAATCATCGCATCGCGTGCTAGAAGTCCCGAAACTTGAGAAGAAAGGTTTAATTTTTATGCAACAAGTGTTAATTCGTCGGTAGAAATGTCTTGAACAACATATACGATGTCAGACGTTAAAACAAATATTTTCACACCTTCAGTGTATTCCTAATACAAACAATCTCATACTCAGGAACAACCTGGATTTTGTTTGACGGGCAACAACAACAATAACTTTGGGATGTGATGCTTTCACCCGTGGTTGCTTCCCGGTGGCCTTGACAATAGTTGCCCATTCATGTTCAATCTCTCAGGAACAAAGGCCTCCTAAATCTCATCGTCAAACTCTTAAACTTCTATAACCGTAGTATCAAATTGAGCACCTCAGAAACTTCTATAACCGTAGTATCAAATTGAGCACCTAAGAATCAAGATATTGATGAGCTGACGATTTTCGCCCCTCACTCATTTATGGCAAGATTTTGTTGTCATATCGATCATCACTTGTCACCATTGATAGTTTTGCTGACAAATTAAAGACGCGGGAACCATCAATATGCACCACGTAACTTGCTGACATTGTGGACGCCTCAGTGATGAGAATAGAGCTGAAATGTTGAGCGTGAGATCTCAAAGACCCCGACCCCTATTTATAAGGTGGGATAGGAATATGAACTGTCACGGAGGCTCGGATGTCATTTAACACTTTTGAAACCACATAATCACATTGGACACATAATTGAGATAAAATATAAATTTTATTTAATTTCATGAAAGTAATTACAAATACATCTCAACGTATATTTTGAGAGAAAAAAAACTTAACAGTGTTATCACCCGACGCTTTAGTTGTTATAACCTCAATGAATCATCATTTTATACAACACTTCTCTCCTTAACCCAAACATATATGCTCTTCCTATGCTAGTTGAATACGAGAGGCGGAGGACGCCTCCCGAACGATCGAGAGCTCAACACAATAAGTAACCATTTTCCCGCAGAGAGCAGCCATCTCAATGTGGAGAACAGTCGTCGGGGCGTGAAGGGTGGCTACCTCTCCCTCAAACCTATCCACCTTCTTAACTCAAGCGAGCATACCTTGCGCATCTTCATTGTGCATGAATCCAGTCGCCACGCAAAGGAGCCTTCCAACTCGCGTGACCGATTCCCCAGTCATCCAATGGATATCTGACGCCCGTCGATCACCTCCCCTGAGAGTTTGCTTGGGTCGGATGGATGTTTAGTACCTCCAGCAATCCAACCTATCCTAAAAGCCGACTATCATCAACCAGCCCTTGATCCACACCTGACGGATTAACTATGACTCTTACACCAACTTCCACCGAGAGGGCATCAATGGTCATGATTTAACGTTCAGATGGATTCTAACATATGTAAAAAATTGTTAATTAATATAATTAATAAGTAATTGAAATATTAAACTACTTAATTAATAGTTAGCTTAATAAAATACTAATTTATTATTTAGAAACTTAGAAATAAAAATGTCAATCCAATTTAATTAAATTTAATAATTAATTTCTAACATAATAATCAAATAACTGAAAATTTATCAAACCTTTGTATTCTATGAATCATAAATTTTTAATAGATTTCTAAACTCAGCAAAAATTATGAAATAATTTTACAGAATTTAACTAAATTTGTTACATTTATTGCCAAACAATTTATTAGATTAATCATTTTCAATAATCATAAAATGTGTATTTACAAAATTTAGTATCTCCTAATAAACTTATAAACAAACCCTGAATCCTCTTTGCTTGTGGTGCCGCACCCCCGGCGCACCAACTATAAAAGGTGGCCGGCTTACGATTTAGGGTTTCCAGTCCTTCTCTTCCTTAACTACGCCGCCACTTTCCATTCTCTCCGACGAGTAATCTCCGTTCACCATACATATTTTGTTTCCAGCTATTTTGCCTAATTTTCTTCTGCACGGATTACCGTGCTTGTATAAGCCATTGCTTTGAAATTATTAAGTTTCGATTTCTGTTTCTGCTATGCTAACGCTGGATTTGTTTTGCTTCAATTGCAGAAAGTTTAGCAGCTAAGTCAGGCTTGGAACTATGAGGTTTTGTTTTCTTCTTGTTAATTCTTCTAATTTTATTATATTTTGGCTGCCGTATATGCAGTAACAGTCTGACACTGAGATTTAATTATTTTGGTTAATCGTTTATGTAAGACGTGTTAGTTTTCTTGCGGAATGCATAGATTTTTTCTTAAATCTGTGTCCTCACTGCATTCCGCTCAAGGGACTGTTTGGGCTAAAAGCAGATTTTGTTAAATTCAATAAATCTGGATTTAGTAAATCCTGGGCGGGCTAAATCTTGAAATATATTTGGTGTGAAGATTGTTAGATCAGATCAAGTACGGGTAATTTTTTTTTTCTACAGGATCTATGATTTAGATAGAAGTTAGAAGCATTCCCTCTATCTAAATTATTGGAATAATCCGGTTGGGAGCTCAGATCCCCTTCCCATTTTGCTGCTCTTCAGTGAAGAAAGATTTATTCTCCCATTTGATACCTGTGATTTCACCTAACAATATGATTTAGGGAAATTTACATGCCTAGCATACAATTCATGCGTATTTACATATTTCACTCCTAAACTTTCATTTATGCACACACATCACATTGGTGCTTTAAAACTGTACAGGAAAGGTTGTTTTTGACTTTTACAAAGTTGTTATAATGCTGTGTATGTAAAATAAATATTTAGGTATGACATGCAAATACATAAGAATTTGTGCTGTGTATGTAAACTCCCCTAAGATTCAATGACCTCAAATCTGTTAGTATTTTTCTACTAAACAGCCTATTGGTTTTAGGATTTAAGTTTGGATTAAATGAGATTTGGCAAATAGTTTTTTTTGTGTTTAGTAAACCCTACCGACGATTTCATTTCATCTCTTTTTTAAGAGAAACTGTGAATTTAGTATTAAAACGTGCACATTACTCAAAATTTAAATGAGTTAGAGAGAGTAAGCATTGGAAAACCATTAAGTTTAAGGATCTTAGAACTCATTATCCGCTTCCCATTCGTTGACTTCATCCTTAACTGCCTCCTTAAGCTGTCTTATTTTTTGCGTTAAATTTGCGGAGATTGTTCGTCAATTTACTTGCTCAATCACTTACCCAATCATTGAATTCATCCGTGATTGCTTCATTGGATATTAAAAAGGAGTGATTTTGAGAAGCTAATGTTTGTCAACATGTATTGCATATGAGTTGTTGTTTTGCACCCAATTTGTGGAAAAAAAGATTCCGTCCAGATGTCCACACCTCTGGAAGGCCAACCACCGACTGTCATGTCGCCCGTCGATGAGGTGAATGGCGACGCGGTATCCGGTGGTTGGCCGTCCGGATGTGTAGTGTTTGAACAAAATATTTTCTCTAATTCGTGGAGATTGTTTATGAAAATTGCTAATTTTATACTTGTATTTGTCCCGCTTCTTTTAAGTTGATTCAATATAGAAAATGTGATCTAATTACTTCGACTAAGAAACAATAACATCTCACTGTCTTAATAGGCTGGCCGATTTTAGATTTAATTATATTCTAATCTTATATTAACTTAAATAATTTTAAATATAAATCATGAAAATAACAGCCACTTAGTTTACTTGAATTTAACTCGATCTACTAGCTACCATACAAAGCAATTTTCAGAATTAAAATCCTCAGGATTTAGTAAATTTTATTTGAGCTAAAATTACGAATTTAGTAAAAACAAAATTACAGGATTTATTAAAGCCTTCTTGTAAATCTGTAGGCTTGTGGCCAAATGGCTTATAAAAGATCCTTATTTTAATAATGAAGAAGACAATGTATCATAATTTTTAGCTGATGTGAATCATTCAAAGAGCTGCATTTAACTTGCATGCTTAATGTCTGCAGTAAATTACAAAGTGATGTTTTGAGGGAAGCAATATCCCAACTTGTCAACGACTCTCGTGAAAAAAAGCGCAACTTTACGGAAACTATTGAACTGCAAATTGGACTGAAAAATTACGATCCTCAAAAGGATAAGCGCTTTAGTGGCTCCGTTAAGCTGCCCCATATTCCTCGTCCCAAGATGAAGGTCTGCATGCTCGGCGATGCCCAACATGTTGAAGAGGTAAATAATCACTCCCACTTCTATTGCATGCCTTTTATATGTTTTTTGCATAAAAGTTGTGGCTTTAGTGGTTATTATGGTAAGCATAAATTTTTTTCAAGGAACATTTACATTGATACCACTCAATTCTCATGCCTTTTATATGTTATTTGATAAAAATTGTGGCTTAAGTGGTTAATATAGTAAGCATAAATTTTTCTTTAGGAACATTTACATTGACGCCACTCAATTCTTATCTATTTGCATATCTAACACCTGAACTTATTTTTATGCCACCATACCTATGCATGTAAAGGGGTATTTCACTTTTTAGAAGTTAAAATAATGCTGAAGTTTTGGGTGTTATAAATGTGAAAATCAAAGTTGAGGCATTAGATATATAAATACATAAGAATTGGGTGGTATGTATGTACATTTCCCTTTTCTTTATTGGGTGAGAGGATTTACATGCATACCACTCAATTCTTATCTATTTACATATCTAACATCTAAACTTTAGTTTTTACATATATGCTACCTTACCTATGCATTTAGGGTATATTTCAAATTTTAAAAGTTAACATAGCGGGAGTTTTTTATTTTTTAAATTTTTTATGGGATATGAGATTTGGGTGGTACAAAAGTAAAAAAAATCAAAATTTAGGTTTTAAATATATAAATACATAAGAATTAGTTGGTATGTATGTAATTGTCCCTTCTCTTTATTGAGTGAGAAGATTGACATGCATACCATTCAATTCTTATCTTTCTACATATCTTACACCTAAACTTTAATCTTTACATATATTCCACCTTCATGTAAAGGTGTATTTCACTTTTCAAAGTTAAAATAATGTTATTTTTTATGGGATTTGAATGATCTGGGTGTTATAAATGCAAGAAATGAAAGTTTAGGTTCCAGATATGTAAATACATAAGAATTGGGCGTTGTGTATATAAATGCCTCTCTTCTCCATTATTCTTGCTGTTCCAAAATTTACATTGAAATGTCGTGTGATCTCATTAGCTAATTCCTTTATATACAGGCTGAGAAGATAGGTTTGGAGTGGATGGATGTTGAAGGGCTGAAGAAAATGAATAAGAACAAAAAGCTTGTCAAAAAGCTTGCTAAGAAATATCATGCTTTCCTAGCGTCCGAAGCCATCATCAAACAAATTCCCCGCCTTCTTGGCCCCGGTCTCAACAAAGCAGGCAAGAATATATTCGTTTTAAGTTTAAGAGGAATTTACATGCATACCACCCAATTTTAATTTATCTACATATCTAACCCCTACATTTAATTTTTTCTATTTTTACCATCCAAATATATCATATCACATAAGAAAATATCACTATTTTAACTTTCAAAAGTGAAATACATCTTTTCAAGCATAAATAAGATGGCATGCATATAAAAATTGAAGTATTGGTGTTAAATATGTGAATACGTGAGTGGTATGTATGTAAATCATCCCAGGTTTAAATACTTTATGTTCGATTGCCTTGGAAATTAAGGATAAACAGTATGTTTGGTCCATGAATTTTGATAGATTTGGTGCATGAAGTCCTAAGTTTTATCTGGTTAATTTGGATAGATTTTCTCGAGGAATACCTAATAAATAGCACTCAAGTCTTATGTATTTACCCAAACTTCAATTTTTACATAGATGCCCACCTTACCTATGCATGGGAAGGAATATTCCACTTTTTATAAGTTAAAATAGTGGTACTTTTGATGTGATATTAAATATTTAGGTGGTATAAATGCAGACAACAATGTTGATGTGTTAGATATGTAAGTGCATATGAATTTGGTGTGGTATGTATGTAAATGCCCCTTGTTTTAATTTTATAATTGGGTTGATAATATTGAAATCTGCATTGCAATACAATGGTGATTATATTCCTAGGAGCTAAACAAAAAAAAAAGTGAATTTCTTCTCTAATGATACATACAGTTCATAGAGTCATCTATATACACCGTTTTTCATTGCTCAAACTCTCATGTTAGTATTCATAAGCTTCTAATTCTATGTATCTAGTTATATGTCCTTATTTGAACAACACACATCTCACATCACTTTCATGAAAAAGTATGAAAATTTGAACATGAGTTCTTATTTTTCTTATAAAATATTTTGATAGATTTAAATGGCAAAGCATGGTTGCCCAACTATTCGGAAAGGACTAATTTAGTCTCGGAGTTTTACAATACTCTAAATTAGTCCCAACTAATCGGATGGGGCTAATTTAGTCTCGGAGTTTTACATTACTCTAATTTAGTTTCTTGACTATTGAAAATTGATTTGAGTTGGTCCCTCGGCGACTAAATTGAGATCAATTTTACATTATCAAGGGTGTAAATTGGGATCATTTTTGTGTCATGATTTCCACACGTAAAAAAAAATATTACATCTGGAATCTGAACGCAACACGTTGCGTCCAGACAACGGTTGCGATCCACTGGAGGTTGTTTTCTTTTTTTTTCCTCTGCTCCTTTAAGTTGATCGTAGCCGTTGTTCAGACGCAGCTTGAGTCCGGACTCTGGACATAATATTTTTTCCTACACGAGGGACCAACTAAGATTAATTTTCAACAACACAGGAACTAAATTAGAGCACTGCAAACTTTTGCGACAAAATTGCTAATATTTGAATAGTAGTGGGACCATTCTAAACTTTTTTTTTTCTTTTTTTTTTGCATTTGCTATTGCCCGTTTCCAAGCCCCTAATGCACAAAATGGAGGATTGCGTTACGTAGTCGACAGCTAGCGTAAAAGTTTTTTCGAAAAATCATGACATTATTATTAGCTCACCAACATGCTGACTTTTCTTCTGCGACACAGGAAAGTTTCCGACACTCGTGACTCATCAGGAAACCCTCGAATCAAAAGTCAATGAGACCAAAGCAATGGTTAAGTTTCAGCTGAAGAAAGTTCTCTGTATGGGCGTTGCTGTTGGAAATTGTGCGATGGAAGAAAAGCAGATCTTTCAGAATGTTCAGCTCGGTGTGAATTTCTTGGTCTCTCTTCTGAAGAAAAATTGGCAAAACGTAAGTTCACCAACTTATATAGCATCCGAGTCAATTGTCTCTACGAAAATTTACATATATACGACTCAATTTTGATGTATTTGCAAATGCTCAAAATATCTGACCGGTAAACTTCAATTTTTACATACATGCCATCTTACCTATGCATGAAAAGGTCTACTTCACTTTTAAGTGCTAGATATGTAAATAAATAAGAATTGAATGTTATGTATGCAAATGCTCATTACCTCTAATATTCTATTGCACTTGATTTTTTATATCATCTACGCAGGCTATTTGAAATCTAGAAATTAAGCTATATTTTTTATTACACTTTTTAGAATTAAGCTATATAGATGATGATAACACTTTTTAATTGGTGCAATTGCATACATAACATCTAAAATTTCTAAGATTTACATTCATACCACTCAATTCTTATGTGTTTACATATATCAGACTTTAATTTTTATATATATGCCACATTACC
>NEWO01000119.1:536058-549567 GCA_003013225.1 Phalaenopsis aphrodite
TACACTTACATTAGATTATGAATAGGTTTATCATAATTTGCATAAATATGCATGTGTTTGGTCGTTTATTTTTAAAATATGGGTCCTCCTATAAATAAGTTTTTTGGGAAGATTTACATGCATACCCCACAATTCCGATGTATTTACATATCTAACGCATAAACCTCAATTTTTTACATGCATACCACCTTACCTAGGCATTAAAGGTGTATTTCACTTTTTAAACTTACAAATAGTGTTTTTTTTTATGTGATATGACAGATTTAAGTGGTATAAACACAAAAAACAGTGGTGTTAGATACGTAAATACATAGGAAATTTGTGGTATGTATGTAAATGCCACTTCTTTTTAAACCACGGTACGTAGGTTATGGAACTCCATGGTCCATTCCATTACATTTCTAATTTGTAAGAACTCCATTTTTCTCTGTTTGTGCATAGCACCAACTGCAGGCAACAATTCTTATTTAGCCTCATGCTTAAATATATATATATATGTGAAAAGGAATGACGGGAGGCTATTATACAATCCCCGGCCATCCCTCATGGGTCTAAGAATTAGAGTATCACACTCTATATTTGGGAGGAATCGAACCCCAGACTATAGGGGACTTGCAAATCAGATGCCAACTGAACTGAGTATCACATTTAAATCGAACCCCAGACCATAACTTTATGTCCATACCACTTAATTTCACCTTATCTATGCATGAAAACATTTATTTCACCTTTTAAAAGATAAAATATTGGTATTTTTTAATGTGATGTGACAGATTTGGGTGGTAGAAATGTAAGAAGCAAACTTTAGATTTTGAATATGTAAATACATAGAAATTGATTGATGGTATGACGATGAAGGAGCTCAAATGTTCTAATTACAAACACCGTGGATGCATTGCAATTTAAATTTTAAGGTTAAGATAATATAATTTGATTCTATCATGGTGCCCCAATTCAAAACAAAATTTCGAAATTCAACCCTCCTTTTCTTCAATCTTGTAGTGATTTGCCAAATTATTCTGTCAGGCATTCTGATATGTGCATGTTAATATTCTCCCCCTGCTCTTTTATGTAATTGCAAACTTCTTCATTTTCATCATGCAGGTGAGGTGCTTGTATCTGAAGAGCACAATGGGCAAGCCTTACAGAGTGTTCTGAGCAGCTTATGAGGAGTTTTGCCTAGGAGAAAATTATGGAGACAATTACATTTTTGTTTTATTAAAATATTTGCACATCTATCCCTTTTTTGGTGCCTGCTTTATGTTGTGAATGATTTTCTGTTGTTTTAATGAGATTTTTCTCCCTTAAAAATATTATATTTACCGGTCAACTCTTCGTAGTTGGGATTGAGAGTGCAAATGAGTCGAGTCGAGTCGACCTGAGCCATGCTAAGCTCGAGCTGGCTTATCTGTCAAATTGTGAGCTCGAGCCCGAATGATGAGCTCAAGCTTGGCTCATACTGCTGCTGGACTAAAAATTTAATTTTTTCAGGAGCTCACTAAAGAAGATGATGAGCTCGGCTCTTGCAGTCACTAACGAGCCGAACTCGAACTAGCTCGTCTGTTTTACACCCCTAGTCGAGATTTACTTTTTATTAATCAGAATTAAAAGTCGAATATTTTATTTTATGCATTTGAATGCTTCAATTGAGTTGATATATAATATGGAATATTTTGCATTAGACATGCTGTTCATTCACAGTAAGAAGCTTATACAATCAATCTTTCTTCGCTCACCCAATCTCATTTATATTAAAAATTAAAGTGATATATAAATAAATATTAAAATATTAAAATTTAGATATTAGATGTGTAAATACATAAAACTTGTTAGATATGTCTGTAAATTTTCCAGCTTTAAAATACAAAAAGAGGGATTTTTTTTTATATATTAGATGTCACTCAAAAAACATCCAAACATATTTAGGTTTATAGCATCTAAAACTATATATTTACGCATAAAAATTAATTTTATCTAAATGCCCAAAATATGACGGGTCAAAGTGTATACAGGAGTCGAGCTTGTGTCACTCTTGACTTGAGCTTGAGCTTGATTAATTTTATCGAATTCAAGCTCGAGCTTAAGTCTGTGAGTTCGAACCAGCTCGCGAGCCTGCTTATTTATCATAAAACATAGAAAATTATGTTAATCTAAGCTGATTTTATAATAATAGATTAAATATAATGAATAATTTTGAAATTCATAATAACAAATTGCTTAATATATAATACAAAATATTATTTTATAAACATTTTTAATACCTTGAAGAAAATTTTTTGAAATTTAATAGATTTTAGTATAATTTATATTAATATTTTTGAAAAAGAGTCTGCTCACTGCTCACGAGCTAACGAGTAGAGTCAGAGCTCGCTTGAGCTTGACTTTTTAGCAAACCACTTATCGAGAGCTCAAGTCGGCTGGACTCATTTGCACCCCTAACTGAGTTGTTATGTTCTGCGTATTAAAATAAATTTATGTGTTGTACGTGAAAAAATTAAAAAAAAATGTGTAAGATATGTAAATAATTTTGTTCAAAGTGCTTTTTATGTAACAATTATATTGGGAACACAACTCATCGTCCAACGGGACCGATGACTCGTCTTTAGAGCTAAATGATAACATATCGAGATTTAAGTTAGTAAGATTAAATTAAGATTTAGTAAAACCTAAAAGGGTTTTGTGAACTGATTTAATAAATCCTGTTAAATCAAACTGTTTAGCAATTTCTTCAGGTATTTTTAAAATATATTATAGTTGTTGGACTTTAATAATAAATCATAATAAGATATTGTAAATTTAATAAATTCGAATTCTAAAGACATTCCGAAATAAGCAAATGTCTTCTAGCTTCTTAAATTCAATTTAAATTTTATTTTAAATAATGATAATTAATAATTATATATTTACTAAATTAATTAATTAGTAATACAAATTTTATTAAATACAGATTTAACATTTTTAAAAATAATTAGTTATTAATTATATTAATTATTAATTACTTATAAATTTATTAGATGAATTAAAAATTAATATTTATTTTGATTAATTATTAAATAAATGATATACGTAAATTTATTTACATATATGTAATCTGTTACCCACCTCAAAACACTCGCGCCCGTGTACAAAATGGAGGTTATATTTATATTATATCGACATTATATTCGTTTTATATCTCATATAACCTCCATATAACTTTTATGTAATCTACATATATGTGAAAACAAAAATACATAACTTATTTGTAAGTTCAGATAGGTTAAACGTAAGTTATATGAAGGTTACATCGTTACAGACACGAATATAATGCTGATATAAGTAGTCAACGACGGGACCGTGGTTTACAGAGACTCGATACCCCTATTTTTTTGAAAAATTATTCCATACGGACAGCACATGCAGAGATGCATGTGATGTCCGATCTTGACCGTCTATCACAACAAAATTATATTTTGGTGGGTTCCATTTTTTTATAAAAAAAAGGAAAAAAAACTAAAAGTTGTGATCGACGGCCCAGACCGGATTTGTATAAAATAATTTCTCCATTTTTTCACACATTCTGCCCGTCTCATACCCGAAAACATTGAGGAAGGTAACTTCACTTTTTTTTTTTCGTGCGAAGCTTCTGCCTCAGATTCACTAAGGCCCCGTTTGGGATAGCTTATAAGTGCGGCGGCGTATTGCAAGACGCCGCCTTAATATTTGATTTGCGCGTTTTATTGGCGTTTTTTAATACGGCGTTTAAACATTTGTACTACACACGAATCGCAAGTATACCGCCGCAATCCGCTTTCGGAGGGGTAATGTTTACTCCCCTGCCCTCGTGACGAAAAGCAAACCTTTCGCCCTTCTTTCGTGCCGATACTGCCGCTCCGTCGTAACATTTGTACTACGCGCGGATCGCATGTATACTGCTGTGTCATGAGGTATTGATATGAGATGGTAACAAGCTAGATCCACTTTTATTAGAATGATGAAAACTGGTAAAGATGTAGATCTGATGGTTTCACAAAATATTTGAAGTATCGCACATGATTCCTATGTTGTTCATGGTTTTTCGATTAGGATTTGTGCTACTTGTAAAATTTTTTAGGGTTTCTTGAAAAAATATATGAACAAAACATCCCAATTCGGATCTTTTCATATATGCTAAAAGGAATTTTGCCCTATGTTAACTGCAGAACAGATCTGACATACAAAATTATTTTTTGCGGTTCTTGCAATGATTCGTGCGTGCCTGGTAATTGGGAAATTACAGCCACTTGCCAAAGTTATATTGCTGATTTGTTGGAATGTATTTTGTTTTCGGAAAACAATTTAGCTGAGCATGTTAAATGTAGCTAGTTTTTTGGGAAATCACCAAATTATAAATGTAAATATCAAACTTTTATTTGTTAGTTATATATATTCATAAGAATTGTGTTGTATGTATGTAAATTTCCAGATAATTGCAGAAGTCATATTCTCATTTCATTTCATGATTTTAAAGGGTGCTTGTGTGGAAAGCTTTGGAACTTGATTGTTATGCAAGGCTAACAAGAATTATGCTAACAAAAATTATGCTACCTGTAAATGGGCTGAGGACCTTGATTGTTATGCAAATACCTGTACTGAATTTGATTGTTATACAAGGCAGTGGTTTAGAGAATGTTTTCTATTGCATCAATATTATGTATGACTGCTATTGTGATCGAGAGATCGTTCGGGGTTTGGAAGAAGAAATGGGACGTCATTCCAGGACAGATGCAGAGTTTGTCGTTATATAAGAAGATTCATTGCAAATACAACCTGAGGCATTTGAATAACATGTTGGACGTACCATCCCACAAATCGATATTGATTCACCAGAATCACAAACCCCAAATGGAGAAGGTGCTTCAGAGACGGCGACTTTGAGACAGCAAATAACAAATGACATAAGCCTAGCTATCTAGATTAGATTACATATTATGTGTTTCAATTATGTTTTGCAAACGTACTATGTCTGTCGAGTTGCATTTTTTTTTTTTTGAGTATTGAAACATACTATGTAGTTCTCTATTCCTTCAATGATTTGCATTAGTAAAACATACTTTTAGCTTCACCAATTTTGGAATATTTTATAAGCCTAGCCTCTAATGCTGTATATGGAGATTTTCATGAGCTATATTCATTTTTAGTGTTATATTTAAGACTAGAATCTGTTGAAAGCCTGCTAAATTTTCACGAGCTATATTCATATTCTATAAACCTGCTGGATTTTCATGAGCCATATTCATTTTGAAAGCCTGCTTCACCAATTTCAGCTCTCTTAAATTCTGTTTTCCATGCGTTTGTTAGGGTCAAATTCTGTAAATTGACGAGGCTTGTTGGTTTGCATATGTTGAGGCTCATACGTGCAATGAGTTTTTGATTATTGCAATACATGATAAGTGGGAGAGATGTTTTATTAAAGTGATGTCAAGGAAGTACATTGGTTTCTTCAATTGCTATGCAGACAGTACACTGTTTCCTTTAAAATGATGATCTATGATATTGTTATATTTGAGCTATTAAAGTGGAGTACAATGCCGCTCAGATTGCCCTTCTTTTCGGGCAACCGCTGCTTATTAGTGGTAGCTTTAAAAATGAGAAGGCTGTTTGCTTTAACATAAAAGGTTTATTTCATTTTTATATGAGGGTTTGCTTTAACTTAAAAGGTTTGGAGGACGGTTGGGGGCTTGCTTTAACTGAGGAAATACACTTCACCGATTGGGTCTTGACCAGACCAATTGATGATCAATGCTTACAAACATGACCCCATTGATATTCATGGTACAATTAACCTTTACATCTATATGCTTGCTCTCAACTGCTATTAGTTACTAAAATTGAGTAGCTGGATTTAATTGTATTGCATTTGAAGTTCAGCGCTTTTACCTCTTCTGCTGAGTGGAATGCTTGGGGGGGTTTGAAAATGGGAAGGAATATTGCAATAAATAAATTAGAGCTATTAATGAAATGGAAATGATTAATGAATAAAGAAAATACTTCTGTTTTCCATTCATCTTCATTGGCATATTTTGGAAATTTATGAGGCCTGGCTCCATCTCTGTACCCATGAATGGAAATTTATGATGCCTGGCTCCACCTCTTCACTCATGCATTGACATATTTGGAAATTTATGGGGGGCTTTGACTGCATTTTCTTTAAAAGTGCAAATTTCCACGTAAATCTATTCAAGTTCTTCTCTTTGGTTTAATATGAAGATGGAAGATTTTGGGGGTGTTATATTACTCTTCTCTCGGTTTAATATGAGCTTAGAGCTCATTTTATGAGAATGAAATTTTCTGTATCTCTTATAATTAAATCCTGTGAAGTCAGGGCTAGTGATAAGATTGAGAAACAAATTTTTATACTTTTTAGTTTATTACTTTTATTGATATAATAGTGGAGCAACTTGGATGACCAAAGAATTTTGTTTCAACCATTGCTTCCACACTTTTGTAAGTTAAATTTTTTTTTTAAAATTTCCATATAGTTTTTGACTGATGTGCTTACTAAAAGTGTTTAATTTTATAATAATTGCAGAACAATGAGCTTGAGGTATTTAGAGAAGTCGGGGTAAGTGATGTGCCGATGTAGGCTACCGTCATTACTACTCACGTCACCACATGCACATAGTTACGGACGACAATTCTATAGTTGCTCGCGGTGGGGACAAGGACCGGAAGACTGCAAATTCTTCAGGTGGACCGACGGTGCAACTGTTTATACGATATCCCAAGTTGACACAGCTGCTAGGAGTTCGATAGTACCATAATGGAAGACCACCGCATGTGGTTCGAGTTCTTCCGTTTATACGAAATCTCAGTCGGACATGTTTGCTCGGGATTTTGAGGTATCAGAACCGGACAACAATCGTCGTGATCTGCTTTTACATTTTAAAGTCAATATTGTTATATTTTTCCTTGTATTTTTAACATGTTATTTTATCTTTTTTTTGGGTCATATTAAAATCCGTATTAGTGTGTGAATGTATGCTTGACTTTCGTATATGACCCTGTGCTTATTTGATTTAATCAGAACTTTTTGAGTTATATAAATGTTATTCAACTCTTTTGTATTTTCATGTTGTGACATTTAAGAAAATATTAAATTATGTGACACAGATTATTAATTTAATTAAAAAATTTTGCGAATAAGCTGTTTACCAAAATCACAAACCAAACAGATAAACAACTTATTCAAAACAGAGACAAAATGATCATTTTTCCAGAATCAGCTGTTTTCCATACGCATAAATCAAACAGTCAGACAACTTATCCAGATCAGCTGCTCATAAGCAGATTATCAGAATCAGCTACTTATCAGTAGAAGCTGGATAAGCTGTAGCTGACCCAAACACACCCTAAATCCACTAAAGTTAGTTAATGGGGGATTTAAGGCCGATTTATCATATGAGAGGCTTTATTTATTTTGTCCAAAATTACCGTCTGGAAAGATTTAGGTTAATCCAGCTTAAATACAGTTCTAAATCCATTACCAGACGGGCACTAAGCGCAGTCCAGCTTGAGGTGGTGAGGCTGAGAATACGATTCCGATTTCGCTCTTTCAATGTTGCAGGGTAGAAATTGGAAGAAAATTAGCAAGAAAATTTTTGGTTCTTGTTGATCCAAGCCATCGGTACAACTGGGAGGCGAGGAGAGGTAGGAGATGACGGCATTTGGGAGGTTTCTCATGAGAAAATGTCTCCTAGGGAGGGCCTTTATACCTAAATCCATCCACATCGATCAGAGGCACGGGTCTCTCCTTCGGCCATTTCGTGTCATCTCTTCATCGGCGATGCGCTGGCATACTCCAAGTCATTCTCTAAATCCATGGAAGACTGCAGCCTTTCTTCCGCCAGGTTCCGGTTTATCGGGAAGTTTTTCTGGTTGGTGATCTTATTCTGACCTTGTTTTACGCGATTTTTTTCCCCATGGATTTTTTGCGAAGATATTGTTTAGTTGTATAGGGATATATCCCGTTTCCTTCGAACTTCTGTAGGGTTGAATAGTTTTTTGGTTAGAAGTAATTTTTTTTTCTGCCGTAGTTGTGAAAAGAAGGTCACAACTAGAGAAAGGTTAAGAGAGAGAGCGGGAAGCGAGAGAGAGAGAGAGAGAGAAGAGGGGGGAGGGAGGGAGAGAGAAGAGGCGGAAGAGGGAGAGAGAGGGAAGGAGAAATTGAGAAAGGGAAAGGGAGATGGGGGTTATAAGAGAAAGAGCAAGTGACAAAAGAGTGAGCGAGAGGGGAGAGGGATGAGGGGAGAGAGAGAGAAGGGGAGAGTGAGAGTGAGAGAGTGATATAGGTAGGGGATTAAGAGAGGGCGGGAGAAGGAGAGGGAGAGGGGGAGAGAGGAGAAAGTGAGAGAGGGGGAGAGAGTGTGAGAGAAGAGAAGGCGGGAGAGAGAGGGAGGGAGAGTGAGAGAGAAAAAAAAGGGAGGGAGAGAGAGAAGATAGAGAGAGAGTGATGAAGGGAGGGAAAGAGATTAAGAGAAAGAGAGAGAGATAGAGGTGGGGTGGAAGGGATGGGCAGAGAGAATGAAAGAGAGAGAAAGAGAGAGAGAGAGAGAAGGAAAGAGTGGGAGAAAGCGAGGGAGGGAGAGAGGGAGATTTTGCTTTTCAGTTTTATTGGTGTTTATTTCTATGTATTTTCTTCAAGATGGAATGTTGGTCTGTTTATCTTCTACCTTTACAATGACGTCTGCTGTGTTCAGTGCAGCGTAGGAGCATGTTTATTCAGGTTCAATCAACGCCAAATCCGTCCTCTCTCATGTTTTACCCAGGAAAGGCCGTGATGGAAGTTGGAAGTGCTGATTTCCCAAGTGCTCGTGCAGCCATGTCTTCGCCACTTGCTAAATCTATCTTCGCCATTGATGGTATGTTTATCGTATTGCTTGTATTATTCAGTTATTTTAGTTGTTGCTGCGAGTTTTCTTCCATTTGTTACCCATTTATTGTGTGATTTTTTTCTTAAAATATTGAGATTTTTATCTTATTTATTGTTAATGTTGTGTTACAGATGATTGGTCTGTATTTGCGTGTAATTTCCTCTGCTTTGTAAATTGACATTTTGCTTGCAGTTTTTCACTTCTTATAATCATTATATTTGATTGTCAAGAAGTGTATCAAGCATTAATTTTTTTTTTTTTTATGAGAAAATTACATAACTAGCACACAATTCTTATGCATTTGCATATCTCACTCCTAATGTTTCATGTTTACTTGCATAGCACTTTGGCACTTTACCCCTATGCAGGAAAATATGCTTTCTCTTTTAAAAGTGGTAATGATGCTATTTTTGATGTGATATTAAATATTTGGTGTTGTGTAAATATGAAAGTTTAGGTGTGAGATATTTAAATGCATTTGAATTGACGCTAAGTGGAGAAAAAAGGAGTGCACATATTTTTCCCCTTACGGATAACTTTCATATATTTATCACGTTTTAGTAGATTAGAAAAGCAACCACATCATGTAAAGTATCTTTTGACCTTAAATATGAAAGATTTCAAGTATATTGTAGTGATTTACTTTCTCATCATTAGAATTTAAGTTTACCTTTCCTCAAAGGGTATATTCTTTTCTTCATCATCAGAAATGATAGAATTATGTGCCTATTTTTAACTACCTTAGTTTAGCTGTCGCCATATTTCCTTTAATATTATCACTCCTTAAGCTCTTCTTCCTAATTTTTTACATGTGAATCTTAAAATTATTGTCTCATTTTCTCTCAACTTAGGTTTGTTTTAGGCTGCTGCAACTTATTAAGGAACAACTGTGAAACTGTTGAAGAATAATATGATTTTGCAAAAAGCTGCAGTGACAATTATAAATTTTTTTTTTTTGAAAAAGTCGGATTGCAGCTAGAGAGCTGCCACCGCATTTAGCTAGGGCTGGTGGGAAAACATAGATTTCAGAGGCAGCTTTTTGTAAAAGCTGTCAAAATGCTCTTTATTCAAACAGGTAAAACTATGGTGCGGTGTCGCACCATAGTTTTGAGCTTTTAGCTATCTACTACTTTTTTATTTCCTAACACTCAAATATTTACCCCATATCTAATATAATTCCAATTTTATGAGTTTACGTTTAATTCTTCTTGAAATCCACTTCGTGCTTGATACTCTGAGGCACTACCTATCTAGCCTTAACTCTACAAAGTACATACTATTTGTGTTTTCATTCATTTATATAATTGATTCAAAATACTTGAAACTATCATATCTACGCATTCTTTTATATTCTAATTATATTTGACTAATGATGTCACAAAAAAAATATATATATTCGATCAGCATGAATCTCAATGCATGTTAGTTAAAAAAGTTTTCATAGATACTTTGGCATCTTTCAAGCTCTCATTTTAATAATTTTATAGTAAAAAATATCTTGATATTACAAGCCTTATGACACTAAAAATGATTTGATCCAAGCCTAAGTGATCGGAAGTTTTGAAGAATTATTTGAAATAAAATGATTTCAAATTTGACATACTTTCATTAAAATTGAGTGTCTTGACAAGAGCAATTCAACTAGTTCAAGATCACTCAATAATGAGGGCATTAAGACACAAATGCGAAAATAATGATTTGTGATTAGAAATAATCAACATGAATTGTTTGATGAAGTGTTTTGAATGGGAGGAAGCTAAGACTTAAGTTTACTCTATTGAAGAAAATTTGAAGGCAATGCTTATCTACAATTATCATTGACCACCCCTAGATGTTATTTCCCGAGTATTGTCTTGTGGTTGTTGCAGTCCAACTACTAGCTTGCGGCTGTTGTAGTTCAACTATTGACTTATGACTGTTGTTGCCTAATATTTGTAACTCAATTAAAACTTTGTAACTTTTTTTTTTTACTTTGAGAGAAAGAGACAGTAAATATCTGTAAATTCAAATACATAATGGATAATATTGATTAGTTCAGGCCCCATTAATTTTTCCCTTTCCAGGGTTTTTCAAAAAAAAAATTGCTCTCTTATCATTTATATTTGTGTGTGTTAGATCTTCCTGTAATGTTAAAACCTTGATCTTTAACTTTAATGTCACGAATTTTCTATCAAACTTTAATGTCACAAATTTTCTATCACACAAAATTAATATATATTTTTTAATCTTATATAATATTGTGTCATAAATTTAAATTTTTTGTATTAATTTTAAGCCATTACTTTTAAAACTTCTTTTCCATTGTTCAATCTTTTGCTTATTGCAATAGAAATATCATTAACTATAATGATGTTATATATAAACAGCATATGCCAAACCATCTCACATTGATATAATTTGTAAGTATCTCTATCGCCTAGAAAAAAAAAAATGATACGGGTTCAATAAACATTCATGTAAATTTTTTGTAGTTGAAATCTCTTATGTTACCCGTCAATTGTTAATAATAGCCAATGTTCCCTGTTATTTATCTTTAATAACCTGGCCGTGTTTTTGACTCTCTTTTTTAATTTGAACAAAACTAGTTCTATTGATGCTCAATTATATACCTTTTTAAGGTAAGCAAAATCATATGAGGATTCTTTGTTTTTTTCCAAATTTTATAAGGGACTTGACAAATAAATTATTGCATAGAAGATCTTTTTTGTATGAAGCCAAATTGATTCTCCAAAAACAAAATAATTTTTTTGATAATCAATTGAAACTCTCCAAATATTAATATATATATCATATGAGCCTAGAACCTTTATGCAAATTTTTAGAGAAAACTTAATTTCTTTTTTTTTGAATAAATTTATATCATACATCATTATTTTATTCATTATGCCTTTTAAAATAAAATTTTCTTTGAAGCTATGCTCTGATATATTTTAAATTTTTGCAATGTCTTCATTTTATACTTGCATCTTATCATCTTTGTTTGTTATGCTTCTGACAGCAAAATATCTAAATTCCACCTCTCGTACATTTATCTATTTTATATTGTTTCTTTTCTCATTCAATTGTACCAAGTCTATAATATAAAATAATCAAAACTTGAGACGTGAAGCTTTGGTATAATCATTCTAGGATGCAATAGTATTTATCTTTTGCCAATATTTTAAAACACATTTATTAAATTGTTAATAACCTTTTGCATCTCCTCACTCTCTCACTAAATCTCTTTATTCTCTCATATTGCAATAATTTTTTTAATGGAATTAATCATTTTATTCAACATTAAATTTGATTCAACTCATAAGCTCTAAAATTCTCCTAACTATTACCTTGAACTACAAATAATATCTCACTGTTCAATTATCGTCATATTACCCCAAGGACGCTTGTAATCACCTTAAATATTGGTTATGAATGTTAAATTTCCTTTTCTCTGGAATGGTAAATTTCTTCTTTAGTCTTTAACTTGAAAAAAATTCATATGCTATGCTGACAGTTTATTGATTCATGAGACAAATAATGAAATTATAGTAAATGTTTTGATTGAGTGATTTCTAAAATTTGCGGTTCTAGTAGATTTTTTTTTTTTTAATGTCACTTTTCTGCTCTAAAGTAATTGTTTATTCTACTTTTCTTCGCATGATGGCTATGTAGAATCAATCTATGGAAATTTACATTATACCACAATTCTTATGTATTTACATATCTAACACCTACAGTTTGATATTTACACTTATAACACTTTGGCATCATGAACCTTTGCATTACAAGATGCATTTCACTTTTTTAAAAAATAGTCATGATAGTGTTTTTGATGTGATTTTAAAGATTGAGTGATATGCATGGTAATATTAATGTGTAGGTGTTAGATATGTAAATACAAAAAAAATATGTGGTATGTATGTAAATGCCCCATCGTTTTATTGTTCTTCTAGTTGAAACATGAATGGTGTATATTCACTTATCTTAGGTTTCTGCTGTTTCAGGTATTACAAGAGTCTTCTTTGGATCAGATTTTGTGACCGTCACGAAGTCTGATGAAGCTTCCTGGGATTATCTAAAGCCTGAAGTTTTTGCTGCAATAATGGACTTCTATGGGACAGGAAACCCTCTTTTTCTAGATTCAAATACAGCAGCTTCTAAGGATACTGCAATTCATGAGGTATCATCTCCTTTGCTTAAAATATTGTTCCACTTTATGTGCTAATTTCGATCAAAATTTAGCATTTCTTGTTGTTATTGCTAATAAATACAACATTCCATTGTTCATTTTAATAAAAGGATAATTACATACATAGCACTTGAAATATTACTATTTACAACACTAGCAACCAGGTGATCTTTTGAACTATTGAACTAGTGTATTTATGCGTGTCATCATCAAAGCATTTGGAATTTGATAAAAAAGAGAAATATGGGTTGGGGTTTTCTTGTAAATCTTAATATTTGAGTAAGAATTTGAAAAATTGATAAAAGAAAGGGTGCTAGTTTTTCAATGCATGAACTTGAGCTTTTACCTATGCTTATTGTAGGAGAAAAGTGTCATAATGCTTACTTGACTCTTGTAGGGGTTCGCTTTAGCCCCATACTCTATAAAAGTGTCAATTTAGTCTCCATATTC
>NEWO01000119.1:557422-583892 GCA_003013225.1 Phalaenopsis aphrodite
TTTTATTGGCTGAGTTTGCACAGAAATGTAGCAGTCAGAGTACGAAAACGCAAAATTTGCACACAAGTTAAAAGGTATAAAAAATAATATCTAGATATGCAAACTACTGCCTATTCCTTATAAGCAGTTGGAAGTTTATTGAATGGCTAATGTGTTAGGATTGCCAAAATTTTTAAGAAAAATGTCTCTCATGGTAGTGGATTTTCTTATCGATGCATTTTACCAATTATTACATGAAAATAGATGCATTGTATATATCGAAGTTATGTTTCAATCGAGTTATTAAATGACAGTTGTTATTTAAAACCATCTTATCTGACAAAAATGTAAAATTTATGAGTGACATTTAAATGGAAAAATTAGAAATCAAATATAACTTTCAACAATTTTTCACCGACAAATTGATTTATAGACGAAACTAGTTAATTAAATTCTAGGCAATGTATTATTGTTTTTGATAAGTGATCATGCATTTAATTAGGATTTTATGTTATCTACAACTAAATTCAAACATAATTCTTTTTTCAATAAGTTCATTTTTACGACTCAATTTAAAACATGTAGTTCTAATTGATTAATTTAAGTCCATTTATGCATAATTTGCATGAATAATTCTGTAGGAAGCTTGGTGTTAACTTTGACAGTTTTAAGTCATACGTGGAAGTCAAAGAAGCCATTAATTCATAGTCTGATAAAGCTAAAACGATTTTCTGTAGCTAATAAGTACTGCTTAGAAAATGTGATCATTTAAACTTATTAAATGTAATGAATACATACAATTTGTAATTATCAAGAAATATAATATATTTAGTTTGACTTTTATGTTCTCATTGACCAATGCTTTAGATTCATCTCATTTTTTACCCTTCAAAGTTTCATGTCCGGCCCAACATTTGTAGTCTTCCCAGAAGTCATTATTTTTGTGCCCATAGCTGTAATTAGTGATGAAATAATGTTCATATATTTGAAGTCCCTTATTTATACAAGTGAGGATTCATATATATCTCCAATCTCCTAGAAAAATGTTAACTGTACAATTTGTCAGTTCTATTCTTCCAACTTGGGCCTGATTTATGTGAATATAAAGTTCGTAGTCATTAGAAAAGTAGAATGCTTTCATTATAAGGTTCCTTTTGAAAATTGTAATTTAAATTTATATTTATATTTTGAACTTTTGATTTTTTATATTATTTTTTTTTGTGAATTTTAGTTGTAATCAGTGATAAGTTAGTTGGGAATCTCAATTTATATCCATATGATGTTATCCTCCTTCCATGCTTGTGATTTTTCTATTTTTCTATTGCTTGCTTGGGCTTCTTGTTCTGTGGTTAATATGGGTTTCTGTTGCAATTCCCGTCTCCTTTGATTTGGTCCTTTTTTGGTTTGTTTCTTTCAAACTTAATGAAAGTTTAAGAAATAAATATGTGGGCATTTATGTACATAGCACACAGTTCTAATGCATTTACATATATCGCATCTATACTTTCATATTTACACACATACCACTTAAATCTTTAATATCACATCAAAAATAGCATCGCTATCAATTTTTAAAAGTGAAACACACTTTTTTCACTTATAATTTTAAAGTACCAAAAGTACGTAAATACAAAAGTTTAGGTGTGATATATGTAAATGCATAAGAATTGTGTGCTTGGCATGTAAATTTCCTACTTTGAATGGAAGTTTTTGCTGCCTAACAAAATGATTTCCTCTTTATTTGATTGGGAAATGAATATAAAACAGGAGAGTGTGAAGTACATTCTTTCATGTGATACCTTAGGCTTATAGAAATTTAGTTCAACTAAAGTGAAAATACTAGAGCTAAGCTTAAATATAAATTAGGCTAGCTTATATATGTTGATTAAAATGTAAATCCCATGTATTGTAAGTATATCAGATTGATGGATATGAAATAAAGAGAATTGAATTTATAGGCCAAAAACATAATTTAAGATAAATAGCGTGTTTCCCACAACGTTACATGATTATTTCTTCTATTGGATGTATTATATCTACAGTGCTTATTATATTTGCATTTAGGGAGGGTGAAGGGGTGAAAAGTGAAATTTATGATGATTAAATGCCTTTCAGGAAATTGTTGGTGACCTAATCTCTCGAGTTGTTCG
The DNA here is from genome assembly GCA_003013225.1 of Phalaenopsis aphrodite. NCBI lineage: Eukaryota > Viridiplantae > Streptophyta > Magnoliopsida > Asparagales > Orchidaceae > Phalaenopsis > Phalaenopsis aphrodite. The sequence goes on from NEWO01000119.1 coordinate 559,552, forward strand.
ACGTTAAAATTTAGGACCATTTTTTAATCTTTTATTTAGAAAAAATCAATGCTAATTATTTCGATTATAAGGCTGACCTTTTTTTTTGGCTATTTATTTTGGAATATCGGTCAAGTATGTAATGGCAGACTACCTTTCTGCTACCAATCTTATCAGGTTGTTTCACTGTGATAGCATGTCAACTTGGAGGTTATCAGTTCATGTGTTACAATAAAAGCAAGGAAGATTTACGTACATACCACTCAATTACTATGTATTTGCATATTTACCTACATACCACCTTGCCTATGCATGAAAAGTTGGATTTCACTTTTCTAAAGTTAAAACAGGGGTATTTTTGGTGTGATATGAAACGTTTGGGTGTTATAAATATAAAAAAAAACAGTGTTTGGGTGTTAGATAAGTAAATACATATGAATTGGGTGGTATGTATGTAAATACCCCAAAAGTCGCTCTAAAGTTAATAGCTGTGATTTTCTTTTTCCTGGGGGAGGGGAATCTATTGTTGGTCTACAACAATTCAATAAATTTTAGACTTCTCTGAGCTTTCATGTTTACTAACTTGGAAAGCTCCATCCATCAACTGATTCTACATATACCCAATTTCTATGTTCTTACATATCTAACACCTAAACTATTTACGAAGTGAAATAAACCTTTTCATCAATAGATAAGTTGGAAATTATGCAAAATTTGAAGTTTAGGTATGCAAATACACAGGAATTGAGTGGTATGTGATCTTTCTTTTTAATTTAAAGGACAACTCTGGATCCTGATGTTTAAGTTGTGAAGGTTAGAGTGAAGTTCTCATCCTCTTTTTGTTTTGCTTATTTTTGTAGAATGATTCTGAAATTGTTGCAATGATCAAAGAACTTTTGGAGACTCGAATTCGTCCTGCTGTGCAAGATGATGGCGGTGATATCGAGTATCGCGGATATGATGAGTAATTTATTTTTATTTAAATGAACTAAATAACGTTAATATAAAATAAGGAAGATTTACATTCATGCCACTTAATTTCTATGTATTTACATATCTAACACCAAAACTTCAATTTTTACTCTAATACCACCTTTTCTATGGATGAGAAGGTGTATTTCACTTTTTTAAAAGTTAAACTGGTGGTATTTTTTATGTGATATGAAAGATTTGGGTGGTATCAATGTAAAAGCATAAATTTTAGGTGTTAGATATGTAAATTCATATGAATTGGGATGGTATGCATGTAAATCCACCGCTTAGAGCCTAAACTTAAATCGATTCTCGCATTGATGGTGATGCATGCTAGGATATTTGCAGCGGCAAAGTAAAGTATTATTGTCTTATCATAGTACAAAAATCTAACACACATCTCAGGTCACCCTCACCGCCCGCTCCCACCATGGGCACTTCCACTATAAGTTGGCTATTACAGGCGTGAAAGAATTACACAGTTTCTCGGATTACACTTCGCACGGATGAACCCATGGTGGGAGCAAGCGGCAGGGGTGACCTGAAATGGCAGCAGTTGAAGGGCAGCGATGGCTAGAGGGCGACAACGGCGGCCGCCGAAGGGTGGAGGCGGAGGCGGAGGCGGTGGTTAACATCTTCGAGCTTTGGTCTGATAAAAAATTTCTGATAGGTTAACAGTCCTTGGTGGACTGCACCCTATCCCGTCCGCACAAGTTAATAAGCAAACAATACTCCAACTAACAACCTAAGATGGGTTAGAAGTCCTCAATGGACTTCCACTGACTTATCACATTCAAGGTAACATCATCGAATAATACTCTGATACACAGACCCGGGTAAATCAAAGGTCGCTGACAATCTTTCCTCACAACAACCCCTTTTCAGATTAGAGTCTCTATACAACATTTCACATCCGTTACAACATAAAAACACAATTCATCATCACAAGAAATGTTCACAAAAAAAGAAAGAAGCTTGGTGGACAAAGAGTTAATAAAATAAAATCAATAAACAAATTTGTCCATAATTGCACCCGTCCCAATTGCATCTGTGCCAGATGCATCAATGCGACATAATTTTGACAAACATGAGAAAAAAGTCAAAGATGAGAAGAAATCACTACATTTGTCTTGCTCATAAAACTTGACAGATAAATAGAACAAGGGCAATAGTACTAAACGACGTCAATGTTTTCCTCTGCCTCCTCGTTAATAAAAAGGATCTTTTGCAGTTCGCTTTCAATGTCATCGCTGTCAAAATTTGATGAAGGGTCTTTTGAGGCTTGATTGGGGGTAAGTCCCTCCATGATAACCGCAGCCCAGTGTTGTGCTGCTGACTCCCTTTCAGGAAGCTCCGAATGAATCCCTCATCGATGAACCATCTTTGTTGCTTCTTCGCCTCGACGTTAAGAATATGGTTGCGAGCCTCCTGAACGTGGTCCTGAATGATGGTTCTAAAATCGATCGAGTTCTTGAAGCTCTCGATTGCCCTGTGCTCGATCCCAATAATGTCGACATCCTTCTCAAACTTTAGCTTTTGCTTCTCATCCTCTAGGGTCGACACCCTCAACCGCAGAGCCTTCACGCTCTTATTTCTATGACTTAAGTCGGCTCATGTTTCTACCAACTCCTGAGTCGCCGCCATAGACTGCTATGTCGTGCACTCCGTTAGCTGTGACTCCAAGGCTGCGACTTCCTCAGTTCAAAAATTATTAGCCCTTGTACTTGCCTTGAAAGAATTTATCCCCAACGAACTCATAATTCCACTCTCCCAAAGCAAGACAAGCTTTATCCGAAGTTTCGTCTTGGCATGAGACAAATGAAATAATTACGTAAAAAAATGAAAAATAAAAGAGAGAATAACTCTGGAAGATCTCTGCCTCCTGCAACTAGGTGCACGCATGGTTCAATACGATTTCTGGAATACAGAACCTTGAAGGGCAAGCCAATGACTTCCTCACCTCTTTGCTTTTCTTAAACTGCTTTTGAGGAAATACTCCACGGTCACTACCCGAGAGTAGACGCTTCGGGGGTATCGCGCGAGCTGGCTCAAGGGGCTTCTTATTGGTTTTCTTTAAAGCAATTGCTGAAGATCGCTGGGGATGGAATGAAAGCTTGTCCTAGAATAGAGATTCCTCGCTTACCAGCTCATAAATATGTTGCATCTCAGATTGCATCTCCTTGAGGTTCCGAAAACCCAACATCCGCAGTATCCCATCTTCGGTGGTATGGAGCGAGATGGATAGTTGTTTCAACTTTCCTCTTCTCTTGCGAAACCCCTAATCATTCTGAGCAAAAGAAAACCTTTTAGAGCAACACCTCATCGAATCCTTCAGGCTGAAGTCCAACACTTTGTTCTTGAAAAACACGACCGTGTGCGTCTCTAGTAAACCTCCACAGTCGGGCTAAGAACTCGGTCATCAACTTTGACCCGCATCTACAAAAAAAGATGATCATCTCCACCACCCGAAAAGAAAGTTTGACGCAAACTTCGATCGCCTTCAAGACGTCCATAAACTCGGGCGCCAATGCAAATCGTAGACCAGCTCGTAATATGGCATCGTGAACGGTGATGTATCCTGAAGAGGGAGAGTTAGCTCGATTAGTTGGAGTTGAATGCTTCACCGCCATATCATTTGAGAAGTAATATTTCTTCTGGAATAAAATCAAGTCGCTCTCCGTCAGCTTCGACACTACGTCCTCAGGGTTTTGGCACTTCCTATGGGTTTCGACAGGGCAATGTCCCCTAGATGTCTCCATCTCAGTAGTGCGAATGGAGTTTCTGGAGGGCCCGCTGTGCATGGTTAGGGATAACTTCGAGATGAATTTCTCCCGCTTTTTCACAAAAAAAATGATCAAAGAAAGAAATCTCAAATCGCCTGTTGGATGAGCAAAATATTTTCTCTTATTTTTCTTCCACTCTTCTACACTTTCTTCCTCCCCTGGTGTTGAATTCTCTCCTCCCTTGGGCCTCTCCCTCTCCCTCTCCCTCATGAGGTTCCTCCCTCCCCTTATAAATTTTTCTGTCTTTTTCTTCTTCTCCTCATTTTCTTTTCCTCTCTTTTTTCTGAATTTTTCCTTTCACCACAAACCCCTTATCTATAGGCTAATGAAGATCCCAATCTTCCTAATTTAAACCTAAATCTAGATTAATTCAAAATTATTCACAATTAAACCAGACCCTTGGATCCACCTCCCTTTTCAAGGGGATGATCTAGTTCTTTGGAACCAACAAACACACCTCTTCTCTTGGATCCATCGCCTGAAACACAAGTAAGATCACAACCGTCCATTCCGATCCCACGGATATATGATCCGGCAGCCCAGCTAAGCCACCGCACGGGCGGGCCACGCAAGACTCGAGCCTGCTTCGTGGGACCACCCACATTAAATAGCTTTATGGCCTATCGGACTAGACCGTATCTTGGCCTTAGCTAGGCCCATCCCCACCTCTCACATTGCAAGCATGTCATGGACAGCTAACCTGTAAGGCTTTTATATGTATAAAGAACACACACACACGCACACACACATACATTCAAAAGAGAGCGAGAGAGAGAAATAAGAGATAATTCAAAATTGTTTTGATTTGTATGTGAATGTATAAATGAAAAATATTATAAAAAATCAGAGCGCTCTAGATTTCAATATATATTTTCAGACTATGTTGCTGGTTCTACCCAAAAGTAGGGGGCAACAGATGCGCCGCAAATAAATTTTCAATGTGCAACACGAATGTTGAGGCATGACAGATCTCGATGCGAATCTTTTAGCAAGAAAAATTTAAACCTTGATAAAAAATTTATCTAGACGTATGATTCCAACAAACATAGTCAAACTTAAGGACAGTCAAACGTTTATCAAACGCTGTTCGATGGAGCGGATCTCTCTCGGCTTTCTAATCAAGAGTGTTTTTAATTTCTGCCTTATTTGCAATTTAGACTTTATAAATAGAGTCTTAAGCCCCTCATGAGAAAGGATCGAGGCTCAGAACTAGAAAGAGAGCAGAGTCTGCATAAGAGGGACCTGAGGCCTAGCCTGCTGCATCGTCGTCTTCGGTCTTCATCGCCTTCCGGTTGCCGCCTTCGTCGTTCAACCTCCTTCGTCGTTCAACCTCCTTCGTCTTAGGCCGCCATGGGTCACAACCACCGCCTTTTGGCAATCGTCGTCTTCGGTCGCTGGCGCCTTCTAGCTGTCGTCGCTTCCGACCGTCTGCGCCTTCAACAACAACAGTTGCTGTCACATCCGGTCGCCTTTGCTCTTCGTCCGCCATTGTCTCAGTCCTCTGCAGCCTCTTTTTGACTGTCGCCGCTGCCTTCGGCCGCCACCGGCTCATGCCGCCGCCTTCTGGCCACCATTGCCTTCCGACCATCGTCGCCTTTCGACCTTCTCCACCTGGAGGCTTTCCAAACTTCACCTCCCTCACGGCGACCACCGCTGCCTCTTGATTATCGCCCTCTTAGGCAGCTGCTGTCGTCTTAGGTTGTCATTGCCACACGCTCCCTACCATGGGTTTCATCCATGCGCAGACATTTTAATTCGAGAAATTGTGTAACTTTTTTTTTGTGTGTGGGAAAAGGGGTTGTAGCTGTAATCGCCAAAGCCATATTAGAACATTTCAACTTAGAAAATCCCTGTGGTTTTTTCTCTTTTTAGGGTTTTCACGTAAAAACTTATTGTGTTATCATCTTGTTCTTATTTTTATCTAAGTATGTGCTAGATTTTCGTACTACATTAAGATAATAACCCTTTACTTTGTCGTCGTGAATCTCGTAGCACACATTGGTTTGGCAGTCGGAGACGATTGCGGTTGGAGGGTGGCAACTGCTGCTACGGTTGTGGCCTTAGACGGCGGTGATCGAAGGGCGGAGGCAGCCAAAGGTGGAGGCCAGAAGGCAGTAGCTTGAGACAACGGCGACAGAAGGCCAATGATAGCCGGAGGTGGATGTCGGAAGGTTGTAGTGGTTTGAAGGCGACGACGACCATAAGACGATAGCGATCGGAGTTGGCGATGAAGGAGGCTGGGCCGCAACTCCTCCTTATGCAGTCCCTGCCCTATCTGGCTTCGAGTCTCGAACCCCTCTCATAAGGGGTTTAAGATCTATTTATAGAGTCTAAATTACAAATAAGAGATGAATCCAAGGCACTCTTGATCGGATGACCGAGAGAGATCCCCTCGATTGGACTGTGTTTGATGGACGTTTAGCTACCTTAATGATGTTGGAATTGAATGATCTTGAGCTCATTTGATTTGTCTCGCCGAGACACTCTATTTGACTATAAATATCTCATATTTGACACCTGTTTGACATTTCAGACTTGCTCGAAAAACTTTTGAAAATAGTTTGTTGCTTTATATAACTCAGATCAGATCGATTTTAGCACTTTGGGTTCATCTCGTCAGGCCGATTAATTTGATTATAAGTTTGTTGGAATCGGTTGTTTGGATGAATTTTTATCAAAGTTTGAATATTTCCCGCTAAAAGATTTGCATTTAGATCTGTGTCATGCTTCAAGATTCGTGTTGGATATTAAAAATTTATTTGTGGCGTATCAGTTGCCCTCCTATTTTTAGGCGGGACCGGTTGCATCGTCTGAAAATATTGAATTCTTAAGCACTTTGATTTTTTATAATATTTATCGTCTATCCATACTTACAAATCAAAATAATTTTGAATTTTTCCTTATTTCTCTCTCTCTCTCTTTTGTGTGTGTATTTATATGTTACAATTCGACTAGTTTTAATATAAGAATAGCATATATGCATTACACTTTCGACTAGTTTTAATATAAGAATAATATATATGCCTTTAAACATATAAATGCCTCGTAGCTTAGTTGGCCATGACATGATCCCTCTTTTGCACACAAACGATGCTTTCTTTGCAGTTGGGTGGGCCCAATCGAGCTGAGATACGGGCTTGTTCGGGCCTGTAGGCCATGAAGCTGTTGAATGCGGTGGTCCCGCCGAGCAAGCTCGAGCCTTAGGTGGCTTAGCTGGGCTGCCAGTTCATCTATCCGTGGAATCAAATTGGGCTGTTGTGACCTTGCCCGCGTTTTAGGCTGTGGATCCAAGAGTGATGTGACAGTTGGTTCCAAAGGACTAGATCACTTGATTAAGGAGATGAATCTAAGGGTTTGAATTAATTGTGAATAATTTTGAATTAATCCAAATTTCAGTTTAAATTAGGAAGATTGAAACTTCCATTGGACTTTAAATAAAGGGTTATGGTGAAGGGAAAAATTCTAAAGGAAGAGGGGAGGAGAAGAGAAAGAGGAGAAGAAGAAAAAGAGGAAGAAAAAATTGTAGGGTAGGGGTAGGAAGCTCAAGAGCGAGGGAGAGGGAGAGGCCTAATGGAGGAGAAAATTCAACCCAAGGGGAGGAAGGTGTAGAAGGGAGGAAGAAAAAGAAGAGAAAAAAATATTTCCTCATTTTCGCCTAGCAAGTGATTTGAGATTTTTTTTTTCAATCTTTTTTTTTTTTGTGAAAAGTGGGGAAAAATTATCCCGACAACTGTCCTTGATCATACTCAGCAAGCCCTTTAGGATCTTCTTTTGCATTCCTGAGATGTCGACATTTGGGGAACCTTGTCCTGCCAAAACCCAGAGGAAGTACCAGAACTCTGAGGACTCAGTGTCCAAGTTGACGACGGACGACTTGATTCTATTTTCGAAGTACTAGTTCTCAAATGATATGGTAGTGAAGCTGCCAACTCAACTGATCAAGCTTACTCTCCCCCTTTAGGATACATCGTCGCTCATGAGACGATATTACGAGGTAGTCTTTGATTTCTGTCGGTGCCTGAGTTTATGGACATACTGAAGGCGATCAGTGTTTGAATCACATAGCTTTCTTGTCGGGTGGAGACGATCATCTTCGGGTTGATCATCTTTTGAAGTAGACACGTGTCGAATTTGACACCCGTGATCTTGGCTCGACCGTGCGGGTTCACTAGCGACACACACAACCTTGTGTTTTTCGAGAATAAGGTGTTGGACTTCCGCTCGAAAGATCCGATGAGACAATGCTCTGTAAGTTTCTTTTTTAATTAGAATGATTGAGGGTTTCGTGAGGGGCGAGCATATCACCGAAAGATGGGATACTGTAGATGTTGGGATTTCAGGACCTCAATGAGATACAATTCTAGGTGCAATATATCTATGAGCTTGTAAGTGTGAAATCTTTATCCCATGTCAAGCTTTCCTTCCATCTTGAGTGATCTTTGACAGTGGCGTTGAAGAAAACCAATAAAAGGTCCCTCTAGTGAGCTTCTGCGACACCCCCGAAGCGTCCCCTACTTGATAGTGACCGCGAGGTTCTTCCTCAAAAGTAGCATAAGAGAAGCGAAGAGGAGAGGAAGTCATCGACTAGGCCTTCAAAGATTCATATTCCAAGAAACTTACTGAATCATGCATGCATTAGGGTTGCAAGAGACGAGAGCTTCGTGAGTTATTCTCTCTTTTCTTATTCATTATTCTTATGTAATTCTTTCATTTGTTTGATGGCAAATTCTCTTTCCAGTTGAACAAGACGACGAAACTCTAGATGAGGCTTCGCCCTTGGTTTGGAAAAATGGAATTCTGAGTTCGTTAGGATCAAATTCCTTCAGGGAGAGTACTAGTGCCAATATGATTTGTAAACTGAGGAAGTTGCAATCTTAGAGTCTTAGATGACGGAGTACAGGACAGAACTGTCTACAACGGAGACTTTGCTCTCGTTACTTTGTTAGGGCCTGGAGAAGACTCAGGAGGAGTTGGTATAATCAGAGTAAAAATAAGTGTGAAGGCTTTGCGGTTGAGGGTGTTGACCCTAGAGGATGAGAACAAGAAGCTAAATTCTAAGTAGGAGGCTGACATTATTGGGATCGAGCACTGGGCGATCGAGAACTTCAAGAACTCGGTCAAATTTAGAACCATCATTCGAGTCGGGTTTGGGTTGACCATATTAGGTTCGGGTCAGTCCCGAATCTGACACGATTTGACACCCCTAATTGATTTTATTTTATTGGTTATTTGTCACCTGAGCATCTTCTTTCTTTATTGCACTTTTCTTGTGATGATTAATTGTGTTTTCATGTCGTAGTGAATTTGAGATGTTGTTTAGAGGTTATGATTTGAAAGGTGGTTGCTGTTGGAGAAGATCGTCAGTAGCCTTTGCCTTATCTGGAGCTTTGGATCAAAGTTCGTCCTGCTGATGTTAGCCCGTATGTGATAAGCTAGTGAAAGTTCGTCAAGAACCTTTCACCAATCTGAGGTTGGTAGTTGGAGCATTGCTTGCTTATTAACTTGTGCGGACAGGATGGGGTGCAATCCACCAAGGGCTATTAACATATCAAGCGATGTTTATTAGAATAAGGTTCGACGATGTTAACCCGTATGGAAGAGGTTTGGTCGATTTCTTTTGGGATTGATCGTGCTCTGACTGAAAGACAATCAAAGTATCATATTTCTCAGGTCGAGAGTTTGAGGTTACTCGTAAATGAACCGTTACTCTTTCTTGAGGTGTCCTCCGTATAGAGAAAAGCAAGGGAATGATATTCATTTAATAAGTTAGAGATATATTGACGTTGTTAGTGAAGCAAACACGACAATATAAGATGCAGTATAATAACTATGAAAAAGAAAGACAAATGACACTGACAATAACACACACAACTGGGAAAGCAAAGAACAACAGATAGACTGAAGATTACATAATTGAACTGTTATTGGTAGTACTTGTGGAGATTCTTCGCATTCTAAGTTCGCTGCAGGTTCTTCCCCTCTGAGTCCTTGAGGTTGAAAGTTTTAAGATTGATGATGGTGATGATGATGTAAGGACCCTACCAGGAGGGGACAACTTATTATATTGCTGGTCATGACCAGCTGCTTTTAAACTACACGACCAGGTCCTCAATAGAGATAGACCGAGGCTTGAATCTTCGGTTGAAATAGCGGGCCACCCTTTGGTGGCAGGAGGCAGCGCATAGATATGTCGCATTGATGTCAAAGTTCCTCGTTGCATGGTTTGAAGGACTGAACTCAAGGATTTGGAACCCCGATATCTATCGAGATGACGGTTATAAGGCGCCTCCCCAGTTGGAGTTTGTGTGTTAGTCCGGTAAGCCCAGAGGTCGTTGTGGAGTTCTTTAACCTACTGTCTCCTTTTCAGGACTAGTCTTCAACCCTTTAAACACAGTTCGATTTGTCACATCTGTTTGTCCATTGGTTCGAGTGTGGGCAATAATGGTGTGCACCAGCTGGATATGGAGAGCTTTGCAAAAAGATGGTAAAGACCTTCCTGGAAAATTGGGTTCCATTATCAGTGATAATTTTTGCTTGGAGGCCGAAACGACAAATAATATTCTTCCAAACAAGCTGCTTGGCATTGGCTTTTGTGACCTTTAGGGATGTCAATTCAGGTTAGCGGGTCGGGTTCGAGTTGGACCCGAATAATGACGGGTCAAAAACTAAAACCTGCTTACCCGAACCTGAACTTCACCTGCTGACCCGAACCCGATCCTAAATTGTGCTTATTTGGGTCATGTTTTGATTTTCAGGTTTAACCTGAACCCGACTTGAATAATAAATGGGTCAAATTCTCTGACTCAAACCCGACTAAAAAAATATTCAAGTCAACCCTAACAAAAAATTTTCGAGTCGAGATTGAGTCGGGTTCACGTGTCGGGTCAATTTTTGACGCCCCTAGTGATCTTGACGAGCTGTTCAACTTCAACCCACTTAGTAAAGTAGTCAACAACTACGATGGTGAACTTTTGTTGTCCATTGACTACTGGAAATGGTCCCATGATGTCCGCCCCCATTGGGCAAAACACAGGGGCTCAAAAGTGAGGTGAGCATTACTGGCGGTTGTGTAAGGTTAGAGTGCAACTGACAATTTTTACATTTTAGCACAAATCGAGTGCATCTTGTTTGATCGCGGACTAGTAGAAACATTATCCCATTATTTTTAAGGGCAAGAGCTCTACCCCTGAGGTGCTCTCCACATAGCATTACCTCACTATTTGACACCTGTCTGACATTCCAATTATGCCTAAAAAAACTTCTGAAAATGGTTTATTGTCTTGTTTCGGGCTTGTTTTAATTAGTATCAGACTGATTTAGTGTCGTTGGATTGATCTCGTCGGGCCGGTCTGTTTGATTATATGTTTGCTGGAATCAGACGTCATTGATGAATTTTTATCAAAGTTGGAATATTGCTCTGCTAAAAAAATTGCATCGAGATTCGTGCTGGATTTTGAAAATTTATTTTTGGCGTATTAGATGATCAGAGTAATTTCAATTGGATGGTTGATGTGATTTAGTTTTCTTTTTTTTTTCCAGGGAAACTGGTATTGTAAAGCTAAGGATGCAAGGAGCTTGTAGCGGCTGTCCGAGCTCATCAGTGACTCTGAAATCTGGCATCGAGAATATGCTTATGCATTATGTACCAGAGGTAAACTAAATTAGGCTTCATAAGTATTTTACAAACATCAACCTTTACATCTCTGACCTGCTTCTACATTTTTTTAGTAAGATTTACGTACACCCCACTCAGTTCTTAAGTATTTACATATCTAACATTTAAACATTAATTTTTACATACCTACCACCATACCTATCCATGAAAAGGTGTATTTCTTTTTTTTTAAAGTTAAAATAGTAATATTTTTTATGTGATATGAAAGATTTGGGCATGTATTTAAATGCCCCTTTTCTTACATGAATAGTGCTATTATTGCGTCAAATCTCCTAAACCTGATGGTTTTTTTTGACGAGCACCTCGAAATTCATTAGAATAAAACTTGTTCATGTTTGTTTATCTAAGTAATTGATTAAAAGTTTGAATATTTAAAAAACTCGATATAATTGAACTTGCTTTGACATTGCGCTTGAACAACTAACTCACTAAAAACTTCATGTAGTGCTCGTTTAATAATGTTTTTTTTTCTTATTTGATGGTTTACTCTGTGTTCTTATATCAGTCTATTTTATCCACATTAAAAATTGTGTACAGTTTCCCAAAAATTCTTATATAAGTATGCTGCAATTATCAAATAAATAGCTAAAAAATTATAAATTATTTTTTTAATAAACATTTGAACTTCACCGAGGGTCTGTTTGAAATAACTTTCTGGCTGCTTTGTTTTTCAGACAATCATCACATTTCTGTTTGGGAAACTGTTTTTCTAGAATTTTTTGTGATAGAAACTATTTTTTTCAACCTGACCTGTTAAAGTGCGGTGGTTGTCAGAAATCTGCGGTCTTATTTTTTGATATTATGATAAATTTGTAATACTCGTCATTGTTTTTTGAGCATTAATTTCTTCTGTAACTGCTTCATAACTGTTTCTTCAAACAACTGCGTATCCCAAACAATTCTCATGTATTTACAAACCACACAATTCTCATTTACATACAGACCACACAATTCTCATGTATTTACATATCTAACACCTAAACATTCATATTTAACATCACATTACTAAAACTGAAATACACATTTTCATGCATAGGTGTATGACACCATTTTGTTACAAGTGTAAATCTAAAAAATGTAGGTTTTAGATATCTAAATGCATAAGAATTGTGTGCAATGTATGTAAATTTCCCTAACTCTTTTTCCTCACTTTACATGTGATATTGGCCCCAGGTTAAAGGAGTAGAACAAGAGCTAGACAATGAAGCAGATGAGACACTATTGACCAGCCAGGTAGACTGAAAGGATTACTTACAGTTCAGGCCTTTTTAATCTTCAATAATTATGTATAACATCATCTTTGTGTGTAAATTGAGTATTGTAGTATTTTGCTGTTTCAATGATGTTTAACTTTATTAATCCAAATTACATAAAAATAATTTAGAAGTATTTTGATTGTTTCATTCATCAAATGATGATGTGATTTGGGTTTAATTGTAAATTGTTTTTTTAGGAGCATTTACATACATACCACACAATTCTTATGTATTTACCTTTATAACACCTACATTTTATTATGGAAGGTGAAGGTGTTGGATGTGTAAATACACAGGAATTGTGTGGTACAGATGGAAAATTTCCCATTTTTAAATTGGATGAATTGTGAGTATATTTTGTCATTTTTATATAATTTCTGAACATTTTAATATACTTTGTCAAAATTTGTGCATGTAATTCATTTGAAAACGTTAATATATGATATTATTTGTCCAAATGTGTGCATGTAACTCATTAACTATTGAAGGCTACCTATTTGTTTTTTTAATTTAATTAATAAGAGCTTAATTAAAAAAATAAATTAGAGCGAAAACACACGCTAGGAAGGTATTTTTAATTTAAAATTATTTTTATTGTAAATGGCCTCCTAATTAGTGTTTTTAATAAATAAATTTTTTAATAATATTAATTTAATTTGTAATTAAATTTTAAATATAATAAAAATTAAAATGAAGGAATTGATTTTATATCTAGCTTGAATAAATTAAAATTTTCTTTTGATTTTTGTACATATTTACTTAATTCAATTATAAGTAATTTAATTAAATTGAAACTCATTTTAAATCAAATTGAAAATAATTTAATTATTTATTTAATTTAGGCGTGATGTGAAGTATTTTCTTTATAATATTCGAAAAAATTAATAAAAAAAGGGACATTTGCTTAAATACCATACAATTCTTATATTTAGACATGTAGCACCAAAACCCTCCTATTTAAGTACATATCACACAAATATTTCAATTAAAATTATTAATATTATTCACTTTTTTTTAAAAAAGTAAATGGGCTTTATCATCTTTGAAAATTGATTCAAATTTTAGTTGGGATTAGATCAGATGTAAATAAACGTGCCTAACTATGAGCCGAAACTTTGAATTAAATTTTTTTTCAAGCTGATTTAGAGCACGAACATATCCAAATAACTCTCTTGAGCTATCTTGTTTCTTTTTTGAGAAGGATCGGGCCAATTTCTGTGCTAGAACGGATCCAAAAACCTCCAATTTGAGCCAACTCGTTTTGATTTCGAATAAGATCGAGCTCCATTCAATTTCGAGAACTGAGATGGCTTGAAATCAAATATAACTAGCCATAAGATTATTTCAATCTTAAATCAGTTCATTTGAGCAGTCATATCAATAATTTACAATTTCTACGAGTTATAAATGTAGATATTAAACCTTAGTTTGATACATAAATACATAAGAATTGTGTGGTATGCTGTAATTTTCCCTTTTGTTTAAAATAATTATATGGACGAATAAGCCACCAAGATAACGATTATGTGTGTCGATTGGTGATATTGCGTGGTATGCCTGGGCTCAACTCGTGTTTGAATCATTAAAAAAATATCACTATACGTGTTCGACTAGTTTATACTTCGAACACAAAAGAATGATTTGTGTTTGACTAGTTTGCTCAGCTAACTGAACACAAGCTGTTTGCAAACAAAGAACCGTTTGGACAACCCCAATCATACAGTCTTAGAATGTCAAGATAGGAGCGATGTTTAAATTTTTTAATTTGTATTAAAACATCATTTAAATATAATATAATATAATATAATTTAAATTTTTAATTAATATTTAAAAATATTATTCAACATATATATATATATATATATATCTAATTTAATTGTTTCAATTCAAAAGATGTTCAGCTACAGAAATATCACCACAAGAATATCATAATATTTGCCAGGGCCCACCAATGCGTTTTAAGGGAAACTCTGCCGCCCCACCGCCAAAATCGAATCCATCTCGCCCGACGGAGCATCAGTTGACACACAGAACCAATCATCGCCGTCCATTCACTCACACCCTCACCGGCGGCGGCGACGGCGGCTTCGCCGGCGAAGATGCGCAAGAAGAGATGTGGAGGGAGGTCAGGGATAGAGAATCGGGCAAAATACTCCCGAGCTTATTCACCAGCTTAGTTCGTTCCCGCCGCGTGGCTGCGTTGCAGCTTTCGAACCGTAAGGAGATCGTCAGCCCTCATCGTGGTTCCGTCAACTCTATCCAGGTAAATATTTCCTCTAGCGCTCTTTGATTCCAATTAGGCTTACGGAACATTCTTGAGTAGCATCGATGGTCTGATCCTAATTTTTATATTATTTTATTTTTTTCAATTTTCTAGGGTTTGAGTTCTTGTAATTGGACTATTGGGATGTGTAATTTATCAATTGTTAAGAAATTCCTATGACATGAGAGGGTTGGTGAGATTTACGTGGGTCTTAACTTTATAGGATTTCGAGCACGCACAGAATTAAGCCGCTAGAGATTTACAATAGTTAATGACACTTATATCCTTATCATTTACAGACAACAACTACAATGTTGATGTCATTTAATGATATTGCATCATTGACAGCACCTTCAACAGCTAGCAACGATTGAGAATACTTCTTCAATGGCAGCCATCAAGCGAGCTCGCTTTATTAGCAACACATCCAAGTGGAAGCAAGCTTGATGACAGGACATATGGGTTAGTTGTAATTGAGTGGGGATATGATCCCACTGAAAGATGAAACATATAAAGGATTAAAAGAACCCAACATTAAATTTGAGGAATGTTTTCTGGCCCAGAAAGCTATTTTTCTCAAGTGAAATGTTTCAAATGCTTGTATTAGAAGGCTGGAAATATAATTTTTTAGCAAATTTTTGTATACAATCTTTTAGATTCTTGTAGTAATGATTTTGTTGTGAGATATGTACTTCCTGACATAGAAATGAAAAACAAAAAACACAAACAAACACAGATCGTTTACGTGGTTCGATCTAACTGGATCTACGTCCACGGGAGGGAATCAATCAAATAGTTCACTTAGGCAAAAGAAATGAAGAATACATAGCTTATACATAGAGATGAGCCCTCATCTTCCTTCTATGACCTCCCTCTCAAGTGACACCTTGATACAAGACCTCAAGATGCTCTCCTCATCTCTAGCTCTCTAGTTATTCTCTCCTCTTTCGTGGTAGCTTAAGATCTCTTCCCTTGCTCTCCTAAGTCTCACACCCTCTCTATTTATAGAAGCAAGAGAGTGATAGGTGGAGGTAGGTGAGCGGTAGGTGAGATGTGGTAAGTGAGCGGTACCACATTACAAAAGTGTCATTTTACCTTAGTTCAATAATTGAGGGTCAAAATAAAAATTCACCACCTTGACCCTCAATTGAGAAGCCTCGAAGTAAAGATTCCCTCCACCTGGCCCCTGAGGGGCCCTTAGCCCTTGCTTGAGTCTGCTAGATCCAAACAGTACATGGACTTAGCTATCATGGTTCTTCCGATAAGAGAATACAACCCATTTTTTCTGACTCCTTGTATGACAACACGGGGGTCTTTGGTTACTCTGATGCAACCATTCTCTGCCTTGAACGAGCATCCGCTTGACTCCAGCGTACCTAAAGAAATCAGATTTTTTTTGAGCTCTGGTACGTACCTGATATTTTTCAGTACTCGTTCAACTCCATCAAACATTCTTATCCTGATTGATTCACTTCCAACAACCTTGTGAGCTTTATTGTCTCCCAGTAGAACAGATCCATCATTTTCCTGTTGCAGTGTCTCGAACCAGTCTTTGTGAGGACACATGTGGAATGAACACCCTGAGTCGAGGATCCACTCCTTACTGGATTCAAATTCTGTGATCACCAGGGCCTCAACAGAATCGGAGTCATCAGAGGTTACGCTTGCTTTTCCTGATTCTTCTGACTTTTCTTGGTACTAATTCTTCATGTCTGGGCAGTTTCTCTTGAAATGACCGTCCTTGTGACAATGATAGCACTTGAAAGATCCCCTTGATTACTGATTCCCGCCATCCTTGCTTGACCTTGATCTGTACTGACCATTTCTTGAATCTTTTCTGTCTAATCTTCCTCTGACAATAAGACTGTCTCCGCTGACTTTCTTGTCTCTGTCATGCTTCCTCTGAAGTTCTTTGACTCTAATCAGAGATTGAACCTCCTCCAGAGTAATAGTCTGCACCCTTCTATAGAGCATCGCATCCTGGAAATGTTCATAGCTCTTAGGAATAGAGTTTAACAACAACAGTGCCTTGTCCTCATCGTCCATCTTGATGTCGATGTTCTCGAGGTCGTCGATGATTTTGTTGAACTCGTTGATCTGCTCTGAGACGGATTTGTCTTCATGTATTTTGAAGGAGTATAGACACTACTTTAGAAAGAGCCTATTAGCCAGAAACTTTGTCAGGTAGAATACCTCGAGTTTGACCCAAAGTGCTTGAGCTGTTGTCTCCCTCGACACCTCCCTCAGAACTTTGTCGCCCAAGCTCAGGATTATCAAACTGTGGGTCTTGTCCAGTATACTGATCTTCTCCTTCTCGGTCATGCCACCTTTCAAGAAACCAACCTTCCTCTGTTTCCTCATAATGCAACTCTCGCACATGCTGAAATCAACTGACTTCAGTTCTGGTAGCTTTCCTCTTGACTGAAGTTCCTTCATACCTCTTTGACTCATGTGACCAAGTCTGCAATGCCACAACTCTGCTGTGCTATCTGCAACAGTAGTATCAACATTGTTAATTAAACCAGTAGTCATATACAATGTACATGTTTNTTTTATTTTTTTCAATTTTCTAGGGTTTGAGTTCTTGTAATTGGACTATTGGGATGTGTAATTTATCAATTGTTAAGAAATTCCTATGACATGAGAGGGTTGGTGAGATTTACGTGGGTCTTAACTTTATAGGATTTCGAGCACGCACAGAATTAAGCCGCTAGAGATTTACAATAGTTAATGACACTTATATCCTTATCATTTACAGACAACAACTACAATGTTGATGTCATTTAATGATATTGCATCATTGACAGCACCTTCAACAGCTAGCAACGATTGAGAATACTTCTTCAATGGCAGCCATCAAGCGAGCTCGCTTTATTAGCAACACATCCAAGTGGAAGCAAGCTTGATGACAGGACATATGGGTTAGTTGTAATTGAGTGGGGATATGATCCCACTGAAAGATGAAACATAGAAAGGATTAAAAGAACCCAACATTAAATTTGAGGAATGTTTTCTGGCCCAGAAAGCTATTTTTCTCAAGTGAAATGTTTCAAATGCTTGTATTAGAAGGCTGGAAATATAATTTTTTAGCAAATTTTTGTATACAATCTCTTAGATTCTTGTAGTAATGATTTTGTTGTGAGATATGTACTTCCTGACGTAGAAATGAAAAACAAAGAACACAAACAAACACAGATCGTTTACGTGGTTCGATCCAACTGGATCTACGTCCACGGGAGGGAATCAATCAAATAGTTCACTAAGGCAAAAGAAATGGAGAATACATAGCTTATACATAGAGATGAACCCTCATCTTCTTTCTATAGCCTCCCTCTCAAGCGACACCTTGATACAAGGCCTCAAGATGCTCTCCTCCTCTCTAGTTCTCTAGTTATTCTCTCATCTTTCGTGGTAGCTTAAGATCTATTCCCTTGCTCTCCCAAGCCTCACACCCTCTCTATTTATAGAATCAAGAGAGTGGTAGGTGGAGGTAGGTGAGCGGTACCACATTATAAAAGTGTCATTTTACCTTAGTTCAATAATTGAGGGTCAGAATAACAATTTACCACCTTGACTCTCAATTGAGAAGTCTCGAAGTAAAGATTCCCTCCACCTGGCCCCTGAGGGGCCCTTAGCCCTTGCTTGAGTCTGCTAGGTCCAAACAGTACATGGACTTAGCAATCATGGTTCTTCCGATAAGAGAATACAACCCATTTTTCCTGACTCCTTGTATGACGACACGAGGGCCTTTGGTTACTCTGATGCAGTCATTCTCTGCCTTGAACGAGCATCCGCTTGACTCCAGCGTACCTAAAGAAATCAGATTTTTTTTTAGCTCTGATACGTACCTGACATTTTTCAGTACTCGTTCAACTCCTTCAAATGTCCTTATGCTGATTGATCCCCTTCCAACAACCTTGTGAGCTTTATTGTCTCCCAGTAGAACAGACCCATCATTTTTCTGTTGCAGTGTCTCGAACTAGTTTTTGTGATGACACATGTGGAAAGAACACCCTGAGTCGAGGATCCACTCCTTATTGGATTCAAATTCTGTGATCACCAGGGCCTCAGCAGAATCGTAGTCATCAGAGGCTACGCTTGCTTCTCCTGATTCTTCTGGCTCTTCTTGGTACTTATTCTTCATGTCTGGGCAGTTCCTCTTGAAATGACCGTCCTTGTGACAATGATAGCACTTGAAAGATCCCCTTGATGACTGATTCCCGCCATCCTTGCTTAACCTTGATCTGTACTGACCATTTCTTGAATTTTTTCTGTCTGATCTTCCTCTGACAATAAGACTGTCTCTGCTGACTTCCTTGTCCCTGTCATGCTTCCTCTGAAGTTCTTTGGCTCTAATCAGAGATTGAATCTCCTCTAGAGTAATAGTCTGCACCTTCCATAGAGCATCGCATCCTTGAAATGTTCGTAGATCTTAGGAATAGAGTTTAACAACAACAGTGTCTTGTCATCATCGTCCATCTTGATGTCCATGTTCTCGAGGTCGTCGATGATCTTGTTGAACTCGTCGATCTGCCCTGAGACAAATTTGTCTTCATGCATTTTGAAGGAGTATAGGCACTGCTTCAGAAAGAGCCTATTAGCCAGAAACTTTGTCAGGTAGAATACCTTGAGTTTGGCCTAAAGTGCTTGAGCTGTTGTCTCCCTCGACACCTCTCTCAGAACTTTGTCGCCCAAGCTCAAGATTATCAAACTATGGGCCTTGTTCAGTATGCCGATCTTCTCTTTCTCGGTCATGCCACTTTTCAAGAAACTGACATTCCTCTACTTCCCCATAATGCAACTCTCGCACATGCTGAAATCAACCGACTTCAGTTCTGATAGCTTGCCTCTTGACTGAAGTTCCTTCATACCTCTTTGACTCATGTGGCCAAGCCTGCAATGCCACAATTCTGCTGTGCTCTCTGCAACTATAGTATCAACACTGTTAATTAAACCAGTAGTCATATACAATGTGCATGTTTTCTTACCCCGAGCCAGTACCAATGCTCCTTCAGTAACCTTCCAGGTACTATATCAGAAAACTTGAATGTCCACATTTATCAAACTGCCCAACAGAAATGAGATTCTTCTTCAGTTCAGGAATGTGTCTGACCTTTTGCAGAGTCCACTTATTTTTATTTGGAAATGCAATGTCAATATCTCCCATTCCTATCACATTCAGAGCTTCTCCATCTGTCAGATATACTTTTCAAAAGTCACCTGCAACATAATTCCGCATCAATTCCCGATGGAAAGTTGTATGGAACGAAACTCCTGAATCTAGTATCCAGTCATCAACAGGACTATGAACTGCCAGCAGTAGTGCATCATGTGATTGTTCAGTTACCACATTCGCACTATCAATCTCCTTCTTTTTAAGATTCCTGCAGTTCCTCCTTATGTGGTCAGTTTTGTCACAATTCCAGCAAGTTACTTGTTTACCAGATATCGACTTGCTCCTGCTTCTGTTCTTTGATTTTGATATTCCCCTGTTTGAGTTTCTGTCAAGTGATCTCTCTCTGGAATCAACATTTAGTGTCGAACTCGAACCTGAGATCTCGCTTGAAACTTTTCTGCGCACCTCCTCAGCCAAAATCAAATCACGAATATTTTCAAATTTCAGTTTAGATTTACCTGCATAATTACTGACAGCCATCCTCATAGCTTCTCAGCTATTTGACAATGAAGCCAACAAGATCAGTGCACGTATTTCATCATCAAATTCAATTTCCACAGACGATAATTGATTTGTGATGGTATTGAAATCATCAGGTGTTGTACAACAGACGTACCTTCCGCCATGTTAAAATTGAATAACTTCTTCATCAGATATACCTTGTTATTCGCCGATAACTTTTCATACATACCTGACAGGGCTGTCATAGGATCTGCAGTTGTCATCTCCTTGACGACGTTGTGTGCAACGGATCTCGATATGGTCAATCGAATAACCCTCAGAACCTGCCGATCCAACAGATTCCATTCAGTCTCATCCATTATTTTAGGTCTTTTCCCCAATAACGGAAGATGAAGTTTCTTCCCATAGAGGTAGTCCTCTATCTGCATCCTCCAATAATCAAAATCTGTGCCATCGAACTTCTCGTTCATTGAAACCTTCACTTTGTCTGTAACCTGGCTCTGATACCAGTTGTTGTGGTGTATTTGAAATTTAAAACGATCGACGACGAAGCGAATAAAATAGCACGAGAAAATTCACACCAGAAAAGAACACAAATTTACGTAGTTCGACAAATTGCCTACATCCACGGAGTTGCAGAGGATTTTACTAATTGAAGAATTTACACCGTTTGATCACAATGATAATTACAGGAGAAAGTCTCTCACTTTCTCACTCTCTCTTCTTTTCTCTACAGAAGTGACAAAAATCATATATATATATATATATATATATTATATTTTAACTGGGCTCCACACTAACATGGTGATATTCGTTGCACTAGTCGATCTTGTAGAAGATAGTGGCTCCATGTAGCTGGTTTAAAAGATCTTCCAAGCGGGGTATGAGAAATCAACACTTGATAGTAATCTTGTTGATGGTCCGACTGTCGATGCACATTTGCTATGATCCATCTCTTTTGAGCAACATAGTGCAGGGATTGGACACATGCTGGTGCTTTCTCTGAATAGCCCCCTTGCAATGAGATCTTCATTTGCGTTGTAGGTCTTCTTACTCTGCAGCTCTCAGTATGTTGGCTGGTCGGTTTGACAATACGGATCCTGGTATAAAGTTGATGGCCTGTTGGATGTCTCTTAGTGGCAGTAATCCCTCCGATAAGTTGTTTGTCATAACATCCCGAAAGTCTTATAGCATTGGCTGCATTAGTGCTGGAATCTCTCTTTCCTCCTTGCTTTCTTTTGGGTGGACTAATGCTACTGCTACGAGAGCATCTTTAACTGAATGCATGAAAGTGGTTCGGGGGACTAATGTTGCCTCTGTATCGCTCCTGACTCCCGTATCCTTGGCAGGTAGCAAAACGATATGTTTTACATCCTTCCTGAAAGAATAATTGTTCTTGAAACCATCTTGTTGAGTCTTGCGGTCGAATTGCCAAGGCCTACCCAACAAAATGTGACATGATTCCATAGAAACTACATCACACGATACTTGTTCCTATAGCTGGTCTTCGATGAAGAGATTAATTAGGCGTTGTTGATCGACACGTATATCATTTTTCTTCTTTAGTGAGGCAAAAAAAATATGACTGGGGATGCTTCTGTATGTCCAATCCCATTTTTTTCACTATGAGTGTGGACACCACACTCTTACAGCTCCCATTATCGATGATTAGGCTGCAAACCTTCCTCTTGACGGTGCACCTAGTGCGAAAAGTGCTATGCCTTAACCAGGATTGGTCTCGTTATGGTTTGGACCGCAGTACTCGCCGAACAACTAACGCTTCTCCCTGGTCTTCATGGAGAGAAAGTTTTTCTTGGCTCTCTTCTGACTCCTCATCGACTTCCTCGATGACGCCTTAATATGTGAGTGTGAGGACTCGACTTGTTGGGTAGTTGTAGGCTATGTGACCGTAGTCGTGGCACCGGAAACACTTTCTGGCCATTACTGTATTGGAGGAACCACCTTTCTCTTGTTGCTTCCCTCTCTGATCCGTTTTTTCAGTTTCCCGTCCAATTTTGTTACTTCCTTCTAAGGTACCCTTGTCAGCTGTAGAAGTTGTAGGTGTCTGCTTGGCTAAAGATGATGGTCTGAAGGGCGATTGTTGCCTGCTTTGCTTCTGTCGGCTCTCCAACTTCAAAGCTAGTGTCTGAACATCCTCTATGGTCCAGTATGGTTGCAACTATAACACATTACTAATGGCGGGCTTTAGACCTTCGATGTATCTGAGAATCATGTGCTCTTCTGGATCTGTCAGCTCGTACTTCAACTGCAAGTGGTTGAACTAGGGCTGTGAACTTTTCAACTGAAATATCTCATTGTGCAAGTTGTGAAGTTTTAGAAATGTCCTGGCGATACTGTGGTTGAAGGTATTTCTTCTGCATTACCCTCTTTATATTCTCCCACTTAATTATCTTCTTCTCTGTCTTTGTAGATTTTCCCACCATAAGGAAGCATTTTTCTTTAGTTTAATTGCAAATAGCTTTACTCGTTTGTTCTTTGATAAGATTTTATACTCTAAGATCTGTTTGACTAATTGCAGTCAGTTGATAAACTCATCTGTCCATGGCTCCCTCAAATTCTGGGAGGTCCATCTTGATGCCAAAATCTCACCGACCTCCATAAGGGGGTCTCTTCTCTCTTCCTCCTTTGATATTGGATACTAAAATGATGTAATCGATATTCCTTGTCAATGTGATNATAGCTTCTCAGCTATTTGACAATGAAGCCAACAAGATCAGTGCACGTATTTCATCATCAAATTCAATTTCCACAGACGATAATTGATTTGTGATAGTATTGAAATCATTCAGGTGTTGTACAACAGTCGTATCTTCCGCCATCTTTAAATTGAATAAATTCTTCATCAAATATACCTTGTTATTCGCCGATGACTTTTCATACATACCTGACAGGGCTGTCATAAGATCTGCAGTTGTCCTCTCCTTGACGACATTGTGTGCAACGGAGCTCGATATGGTCAATCGAATAACCCCTAGAACCTGCCGATCCAACAGATTCCATTCAGTTTCATCCATTCTTTCAGGTCTTTTCCCCAATAACGAAAGATGAAGTTTCTTCCCATAGAGGTAGTCCTCTATTTGCATCCTCGAATAACCAAAATTTGTGCCATCAAACTTCTCGATCCTTGAAACCTTCACTTCGTCTGTAACCTGGCTCTGATACCAGTTATTGTAGTGTATTTGAAATTTAAAACGATTGACGACGAAGCGAATAAAATAGCACGAGAAAATTCATACCAGAAAAGAACACAGATTTACGTGGTTCGGCAAATTGCCTACATCCACGGAGTTGCAGAGGATTTTACTAATTGAGGAATTTACACCGTTTGATCACAACGATAATTACAGGAGAAAGTTTCTCACTTTCTCACTCTCTCTTCATTTCTCTACACCGAGATACACCGAAGAGCACACCTTGCGTTTCTACTGATTCGTATCCTTCAGCCCGTAAGTTTTCTTCCCTGTGCTTTGCGATACTTCCTTACCAGCAAACCAACGCAGAACAGAAGAAGAATGAGGGAGAGCCGAATCTTGTTTTTCTTCACACTTGAAGTACTATACTAGAAGCCAAGAAAATTTATTCCAGTATATCGTACGTGCAGAGAAAAACCACGTAAATAGAACCACCTGCAAGTTGCACTTTTATTCAAATGTACTTTCCTCTCCTTCTTTTAATGGTGGCGGGACCCACCTTCCATAGGTAAAAGCAAATAGGTAGGAGTAGTTACAGAAGTGGCAAAAAACACACACACACA
>NEWO01000119.1:595348-607120 GCA_003013225.1 Phalaenopsis aphrodite
TTCCATTATTTTTTTTTTTTTGTTTTTTTTTTTTTTGGTGATATGAATGATTTGGATGGTATGAATATAAGAAATAAGATTTAGGTGTTAGATATGTAAATACGTAGGAGTTAGGTGGTATGTATGTAAATGCATCTTTTCTTTTCCATTATTTTTTCTCTTTAGGTTTTTTTATTTGTAGTTCTTTATTGTCATCTCTGAATTCTTATGTTTTGTCTATTTAACTGTTTGAGTTCACTTAGTGCAACTTCTTTTTTAACAACCTTCTCCCAACATTTTCACATTTTACTGTTTTGTCAACTCCATTAATAAGTAGAAACATTCACTTATATATATATATAGTGAATGTATGTATGTTTGTTCTTTCTCGGGACAAGTTTTACAAAGCAGATTTTAGATGATAATTACACTACCATTGAGGTTGTGAGAAAATGAACAAGATGATGGATTGCACAATTCCTAATCCAATCTATGTTTAGAAAAATGTTTTATGGAATTTGGTGGTATGTTTGGCACAATTTCTAATCCAATCTATGGTTAGAACAATGTTTTACTATTGATGGATTGATGGATGGATGGATTTTACTTTTATAACACTTTGGTGTCTTAAACCTATCCATGAAATTGTGTATTTCAGTTTTAAAAAGGTAATAATAGTGGTATTTTTGATGTGATATTAAAGATTTGAGTTTTATGAATGTAAATATCAAACTTTATATGTTAGATATGTAAATGATAGGAATTGTGTGGTATGTATGTAAATGCCCAAATTAATAATATTGAGGGCTTGCATGGTTAAAGCAGGATATTTTCCCTTCAGGATGCTTTTTGCAAAAAATCTGGATTTTTGCCCACGCAACATCAAATTCTTTCTTATTTATAAAATCGATACCTGTCATTCTTTCTTAAACTATGGAATCTGCATTAGCAGTTCACACCATGATCAAACTGTCGGTTATTTGATAAAAATAAAATGGTCATTTACATACATTGCGCATAGTTCTTAGGTATTTACATATCTCACATTTAAACTTAAATATTTACACACAGGACACTCAAATCTTTAATATCACTTCAAAAATAGCATTGTTATCACTTTTTAAATGTGAAATACATCTTTTCATGTGTAGGTTTAAAACACCAAAGTACTATGTACGTAAATATGAAAGTTTACGTGTGAGATATATAAATACATAAGATTGGTGTGTTGGGTATGTAAGTTTCACAGCAAACAAATACAGGTAGGGATTTTGTTCTGAATTTTGTGATATTTAGGTGACAATTTAAGATATGAATGTAGCGTGGGGCTAGTTTTTATGAATAGTTAAGTTTGACTGTTATGCATGAAATTGCCTTCATTATAAATATAACCTTTTATTCTCTTAAACAGGCAAATGCAGCAAGGATGACAGCTGCTGCGAAAAGTTCTCCCAAAGCTCCAACATCTCACAGAAGAGTTATTTCTAGTTGCAGTCTGAGGAATTCTAATTACTTGAACAAACGTCATAATCTCCCTAAAGCTTCTGCAGCACAGAGGCTACACCCGGGAATGTCATCCACTCTTAATCGAGCAACTGCCCATTATGGCGCTGTGACGGGATTAGAAGCGACGAAGGATGGAATTTATCTGCTAAGCTCAGGTCAGTTTGTGCCTTAGATGTTTGGGAGATTTACATGTAGAACACTCAATTCCTGTGTATTTATATATCTAGCACCAAAACTTCAATATATATATATATATATATACCACCTTACTTTTGCATGAATATGTGTATTTTAGTTTTTAAAAGTTAAAATGGTGGTGTTTTTTATTTGATATGAAAGATTTCGGTGGTGTAATGTAAAAAAGTGAATTTTAGTTGTTATATATGTAAATACATAGAAATTGGGTGTTTTGTATGAAATTGCCCCTAGATGTTTTCATGTATCTCATTCCTTTTTTCCTGTTATATTATTAGTTTTTAGTTGCATCTGTTTGAGCTCCCATTAAGTCAGATAGATGAAGGTAGCGGTTAACTTATAGATTTGGTAAAAGGTAATTGTATTTAAAGCGGTGCAATGAAAGTTGTTAAAGTAAAAGTCGGAAATTTTTTTCTTAAATAAAACAATAAATATTTTACTTTTTAATTTTTACCTATTTAAAAAACACAAGGGATTTTTACAAAGCAAAAGCCCAGAATACTGTCTGGACTTCTAATAAGTGAGCAATTTAGTCTGAAGTCTTACAGTGCTCCATATTAGTCCTAGACTACTAAACATTGATCTGAATTAGTCCATAGGCCAAATTTCATTGTTGAAGTTAACATCAGCCATTAACTTTAAAAGGTATTTTAACAATAAAATTTTAAATAAATTTTATTTTTTTAGTATTCTATTTTTATATTGATATCGTAGTTAACCCAAATCACGACACAAAAGACACAATTTTATTGTTGTTTTCAAAAAAGGGTACACGAGTGACACTACGACGAAACTACATATAAAAATAATGTGAACTGCAGAAAATACAAACAACGGAAATAAATATCAGAAGGCAATTATAGCCCTCTCGAGTGGGCGCGATAGCTCCGACGAGTGGAAGATGCCGCGGGAGTGAAGTCGGTGGCCAACGAGTTTGCTAGAAACACCGATTAGCTGGAGCCGAATGGGAGTGGGGAGCAGGGGAGGGGGCGAGGGGCCCGTCCGTGGCGCTGGACTGAGCTACGAATGATTGAGGATGAACTTGGGGGTGTAGCAGGGGCCCGTCTGTGGCGTTGGGAGGACCCACGAACTGCTGGGAGGTAGTAGCGACCTGGCTGTGGCGTTGGGAGGACCCACGGATGTCTGGGAGCTAGTAGCGACCTGTCTATGGTGTTGGTAAGACTTGTGAATGACTGAGAGGTGAATAGAGAAGGGATTGCGGCCTGTTTTTTTCGTTGGCGGGAACTGCGGTCAGCTGAAGCGAGTAAGGGGCGAGACCATCAACCTTTGTGTGTTGCTGACTGACAAGGCAAGAACGGAAGGGAGATACATACTGCCTTGGGCGAGCTATAGTTGTAGCACCGCTCTCCTCAAAGAGGGAACACCTGGAAGGCACACTTGAAAATAGAAATCAACAAAAATAGATTAAATCTAAGCAAAACACCATGTATAAATAGGGGAAGACTAGTAGCTAGCATCGGCAAGATCTAGGAAAGGAAGGGAGATGAAAGTGGAAGGGATTGAAGAGGGATTGCAACGATTAGGAGAAGAGAGGGGCAGCAGATATTCAAAGAGTTCGGCAGAGGGCGAGTCTTCCGTTTAGAATAGGATACGAGTGATATGGTGAATAAATTAGTGATAGTCAAGTTGAGCAAGTTAAAAATGAGGATTTGAGGTGGATATATTTGTAAATCTTTGAAGTATGGAATGAGAAACTTCTATACAGGAGAAGTGATGATGATAGTATCTATTGATAATAAGATTGTGAACGAAACACAGGCGAATTGAACGTGTATTGAAAGTTATAGAAGATGCGCCAATAAAATAAATAGGCAAAGGAAAATTTACATACGTGCCACTCAATTCTTATGTATTTAAAATCATAAGGAGGCTGTCCATAGGAATGATTGCATGCATGCATGCCCCCTTATCTACGCATGAAATGGTATATTTTACTATTTAGAAATTGAATGATGATATTTTTGATGTGATATGAAAGATTTAGGTGGTGTAAATATAAAAAGTAAAATATAGGTGTTAGACATATAAATATATAGGAATTAGGTGGTATGCATGCAAATGCCCCATAGACAAAATCCATGTGGAAGAATTAAAAGCTAAAGGGTTTCACTGAGGTAACATAACCGAAAATTTTGAATGGTGATTTGCATAAAGTGAAGTTATCACCTCGTGTAGCTGTCCATAGGAATGATTGGATAACAAAAATGATTTTGAATAAATAATTAGGATAAGACTAAATTGATGATGATTGATATGCTCAAAATCATCATCATCCTTTCTCAACTGTTCTGGAGTGATCGACTGATTTCAACCAAGATGAAGAAAATGTTATTTAAATCCCTAATATTTAAGAAAATTGCTAAATTATCCATGTAATTTAGTCGATGTAAAAAGGGTAGGCTGCATTGTCCAACTGTTAAACAAGTTCAATTTGTTCAGTAAATAATAGTAAATATTACACTAATGATCATGTGAAAAGCTATAAATGCTTGAAAGTTTTGCAAATATCTGAATTTAAAAAAAAAACTTTATAAATTATGAAAAGATTATACGCAGCTAGTAGATATATGTTAAATTGCTCATAAAGAGTTTAGTGTGTCGCATAAGCTGTAATCATCCAGATGTATGGAACTAATATGCGGGATCTAGGGCGTGCTGAATGTTAGCTCACCTCTGCATTACAACAAAAAAGGGAGCATTTGCATGTGCACCACCCAATTCTTATGTATTTACATTTCAGACATCTAAAACTTCACTTGTTTACAATTTACACCACCAAAATTTTCATATCATATCAAAAATAACACCATTTTAACTTTTAGAATGTACAATACATCTTTTCATGCATAGGTAAGGTGGTAAAACTAATTCACAATAGAAATAATCTAATCATATATCTGCATCGTAGATGCAACTATGAAGTCAGAAATATATTTGTTTGTCTATTTTCCGCTCGAAAAGGACGAATCATTCCGATTTTTAGTTTGTATCGCTACGGAGTGGCAAACTATGTTCCAAAATATTTTGATAAATGAATTGCATATGAATAACAAACATGTTTATGCACACTCAGCTGTTAAAATATTTTGGCATAAATACAATGCACAACACTCGAAATATTGTTATTTATAAAACTAGCACACGTGATTTTTTAGAACTATGAAAGTAATGAATTTATGTGTTCTACAATCAAATCATCAAGAATTTAATAAGAATGAAAAATATGGGTGGAGGTTTTATCGTGAATTTTTATATTTGAGTGAGGATTTGAAAAAATGACGAAATAGGATGCAAGATTTGTAAATAGCAATGTTTGAAATGCTTGGGGTGCTAAATATTTTTTATGTCAAATATCAGGATCAGATTCAAGGCTGCGGTTATGGGATGTCGAATCTGGCTGCAACACATTGGTGAACTTTGAATCCATGAGGCTTCAGACAAGCAAACCCTTACAACTTGCTGTCACAAATGATTCATCTCTTGTGTTTGTTCCATGCATGAGTTCTGTCAAGGTGCTGCCTTATCCCTGGCCAAAATACATTTCGGGCATTTACATACATAACCACACAATTCTCATATATAGATATGAGAGAGTGTGTGTGTGTGTGTGTGTGTGTGTGTGTGTGTGTGATCTAAATTTTGATATTTACATGCATAGCATTATTTCTAACTTTTTAAAAGTGAAATACATTTGTTATGTTTAATATTTTAACGAGTAAAGTTTAAAATCGCTTAACTATTTACATGGGGTCATTTTCGTCCCAGAGTCTATAGAAGTGTCAAATTATTCCCCGGCGCTTTAAATTGGGATAAAAAGGGTCCCTCGTGATTTCTGTCCATATTAAAAGTTTCGACAGTTTTATAGATTTTGGGATTAAAATGACTTTCTACAGAGAGTCGGGGGACTATTTTGACACTTTTCTCGATTTCTAACACTTCAGTGTTATAAATGTAAGTATTAAAATTTTTGTGTTGGATATTTTTAAATACATAAGACTTGTGTGTGGTATATTTGTAAATTTCCCAGTATATTTTTTTATCTTTCTTAAACATACTTACTGGAAGAATTTGATTATTGATGTATTTCTCTGTTTGATTTTGTAGGCATATCATGTTTGGTCGGGTGTTACTTTTCAGACATTGCGCGGCCATTACGAATCAGTAAACTG
Source organism: Phalaenopsis aphrodite (assembly GCA_003013225.1). Taxonomy (NCBI): domain Eukaryota; kingdom Viridiplantae; phylum Streptophyta; class Magnoliopsida; order Asparagales; family Orchidaceae; genus Phalaenopsis; species Phalaenopsis aphrodite. Next base: position 601,219 of record NEWO01000119.1, read on the forward strand.
CTGCTATTTTAATTGGCATGATCAGGTATGCAGTGCTCTTTTTAAACATGTCGACTCGGGCTTGGCTCTGTAGATGGCTCGAGAGCTGGGCTCGATGAAGACTCGTGAGCCGACATGTTAAAAAAAATATTAACATAAATATCCTAAAAATATATTAAATGTCAAGGCTTCATCTTTAAATTATTAGAAATGCTCGATATTTTATATTTTATATCACGTGATGTCTCATTATGTCTCTTAATTACTCATTCTATGTATCATTTTATTATAAAATTAGCTTTAATTAATATTATTTTCTCTACTTAATTATAAATAAGCTAGTTTAAAATCTTAGACTTAAACTCGTGCACGAGCTCAAACTTAATTATTTAATCATGCTCAAACTCAAGCGAGGGTTTCTCGAGCTCGACTCGGACGCTTAAATACTATATTTTGAATTTCTGGCCGTTATGCAGGAAATATATACTGGCAGCAATGACAGGAAAATTCTGGTTTGGTCTCCATTGAGTCCGGCGGTCGCCGAAACGGTATGGATCCGTTTCACCCTCCATCTATTTCTCATATTTACATATTATACTTAAAAAAATATCTTTCTAACTAATAGGAATAGTAAATAAATTTAGAAAAGGGAAAATTTACATACATGCCACACAATTCTTATGTATTTACATATCTAACAGCTAAAGTTCAATATTTTGCCTCAGTAACCTCTTGGTTTCATAAATCTGTGCATGAAAAGATGTATTTTACTTTTTAGAAACATATTGATGGTGATATTTTGATTTGATATTTAAGATTTGGATGGTATGCATGTAAATATGAATGTTTAGGTGTTGGTTTTACAATTCTCAAAATATAATTTAGGAAATGTTACTTATGTAAATTATATTGAAAGAGTAACTTCTAATGTATTTACATATAAAAAAATATTATTTTTAACTTTTTAAAATTGAATTAGCCATTTTTATGCATGAGTTTATGACACGAAAGTATTATCAGCATAAATATCAAATTTTAGGTATTAGATACATGTATACATGGAAGTCATATGGTATTTATGTAAATTTTTCTAGAAAAATCAATCTAGAGTGTATCTTCATGCAGAGCTCTCCCTCTCTCTCTCTCTCTCTCTCTCTCTCTCTCTCTCTCTCTCTCTCTAACTCTCGTGCTCTCTAGAGAGAGACTCTCTTTCTCTAGACAGAGAGAGTGAGAGCCAATTATTCTAAGCCATTACTGAAATTTGGAGGTTGATTTCTGTTATATGTGCAGGAAGGTGACTGTAAAGGGGCAGACCGAGATAGCTGGAGTGACTGAACAGCGAGTTGTTTTTCTTCTTCCAAATGTATATATTTGTAAGGGTTCCTTCCTGCTGAAAATTTAAGTTCATTGTTTAGGGGCATCTTGACAATATTTTAGGTTTATTATGTAAAAAATAATAATTTAATGCTAAATTTGGATTATAAAGTTAATAGTACTTTGTAGCTTTTATGAGATTAGAGAATATGTTGCTTAATTAAAAGAAAATTAATGAGCTTAGTTGATATATTATATGGGTTTGAGTATTGGGTAATGAGAAAGTTGTGAGATAAAATCTTTATGATTTTTTCATCGGAATCTGGATACAAGTTTTGTCCGGACAACGACTGCGATTCACTGGAGTTCGTTTTTTTATCTGCTCCGCTCATTTCGGTGGATCGCAACCATTGTCTACATGCGGCTTGCATCCGGACTCGGGACAGTAAATATGTACATTGATACACCACCAATAAATTTTCATCATTCGACACGAATCTTGAGGCATGAAACGTATCTCGAGATGATATTTTAAACAGGGAACATTCAAATTTTGATAAAAAGTTATCTAGAGCTCTGATTTCAACAAACTTATAATCAAACTGTCCGTCTTGATGAGACGAATCTAATGATATGAAAACTAGCACAATCTGAGTCAAATCAAGCCTAGATCAAGTCGTTGAACCACACTTAAATGATTTTCGGACACATTTGAAAGATTAATGGCTTGTCGAATATGACAAGTTTATACTCGAATCGAGTGGTTCGACAAGACGAATCCAACGAGCTTAAAATCACTCAACTCTAACATCATTAAGGCACTCAAATTTTCAGTCAACGTCGTATGATCAAGGGAAGCTCTCCGGATCGTCTTATCAAAATGATTCATATTCNCTGCTGTGATCAAAGTTGTTTAAGGTGGATGTAAAGGCGGAATCAACGTTATTTTTTTAGGGTGGATAAAATCAGCAGATACGCCACCAAAGAATCTCGAGGCATGACACGACTCTAGATATGATATTTTAGCATGAATAATTCAAATCTTGATAAAAAGTAATCCACAGCTCCAATTTCAGCAAACTTATAGTCAAACTGACTAGCTTGATGAGACGAACTTAATGATATGAAAACTAGCCCAATTCGAGTCAAATCAAGTCCAGGTCAAGTCATTGAACCATACTTAAATGATTTCCGGACACATTTGAAAGATCAAAGGGTTGTCGAATATGACAAATTTATACACGAATTGAGCGGCTCGACAAGACGGATCCAACGAGTCAAATATCACTCAATTTTGACGTCATTAAGGCACTCAAATGTCCAGTAAAGGTCGTATGATAAAAGAAAGCTCTCCGGATCCTTCAATCAAAATGATTCATATTTCTACATTAATTGCACCCAGAACACTATAAATAGAGTTTCATCCCTCTCATGAGAAGGGACTGAAGTCTGGAGAGAGAGCCTGAGACCTTGAGGAGAAGTTGTAGTTCAGCATCACCATCGATCGTCGTCAAACACCGGCGACCTCTGTCGTCAACCAACGCCAATCTCCGTCGTCGACCACCGCCGATCGTAGTCGACCATCGCCGACCGCCGAAGACCATCATTGAGCGTCGTCGACCTTCGCCAACCGTCATCGATAACCACCAACCAGACGCTGTCGGTCAACATCGTAATATGAAAAATATAGTTACACTTTCCCATATGTGGGATAAGGGATTTTTGTTATCATCAATCTATAGTGGATTTTCGCAATTGGGTTAGCCCCTGTGGTTTTTCCTTTTACGGGATTTCCACATAAAAACTTCTAGAGTAGTCACTGTTTTTTAATTTTCGTCTGAGTGTGTGCAGAATTCTCGTACAACGCTGAGACGATAATCCGTTACTCTACCGCCGCGAATTTTTTGGCACACATCAATTTGGTGTCTTCTGTGGGAAATGAAGTCCCTGTTGGGCATTGTTTTCAAGTCTAAGAAGTTGATCCCCTGCTTTATTTCCCAATGATGTGTATCATCCAACTGGCTAAGGAACCTCATTTACGTCTTGAAGATCTTCTCAGTAGCATTCTTTCAGGCTGGGGGCCAACCTTCACTGCAGTCGCAGAAGTTTGTTCATGTCAACGTTCCAAGCATGACTGTGGTGGGGAAGTCATCCCATATTTTATTTAGATTACAAGCCTTTGAGAATCTATCCTGAAATGGGGGGCAATCTTCACTGCAAAAAAACGCTTCCTCAGTGTCCCCTCATTGTATTGGAGTTCCTCTTCAGTTAGACTAGGAAGTTGATCTCTTCAAGGCCCAATACTTATGTTGTTTTACAAATTTGTATGGAAAATACCCTTGCTAAGAGAGCAAAAGATTCAAAAGGAACAACTAACAAGTTGTCAAATATTTTCTTGAGTATGACTGCAACCATATTTCTAAGAAAATATACGGTCCACTGAGACCTACCTCATAGTCTCGAGAAACGCATAGCATCTTTGACACCTCATTCTAGGCTTAATTGATTCTAGGAGGACTCGATTTGACCTCTTGAATTAGAGGCTACAATCGTCAAACAAAAGCTTCAACATACAACCTCAGATAGGTCAAAAATCCTTGGTGGATTTTTTCGATCTCTTCGGTAACAGGTTACGGTCGTCAAGTAAAAGCTTCAACCAACAACCTAGGATAGGTCAACCATCCTTAGTGGATTTCATATGACTCTGTTCATTACAGGTTACCGTCGAGCATCTTCTATTATACTACTCAGAACTGGTCTTACATCCTTATTGGATTCTCTTTTCAACCATGCCCCTGAAAGTTAAGCTCAAGAGGTAGGACTCAATGAAAAGCTACCAAGCCTTTAGAAGACAAGCACTAGAGGCAAATCTCGATAGGATGCTAGGAGTGGACAGGGTCCTCACTAGAAATACTCCATTAGAGTAAGTGGTTGACAGAGTCTCTACTCAAAGACCTCAGAAGGCTACAAGCCACATAAGATGTCGGTTCAAGCTCCTATAAGGCATAAGTCCAAGGGGGCACAACCTCGGAAAGCTTGAACCACAAAAGCCTCAGAAGCAACATAAAAAACTTACAAAGAAATACATTATCATCATCTTTAAATATTACATTAGATAATTAAAAAGGCTACAAATACCAACATAAGGGCTACAACAGAGCAGCTCATCTTCGAGCAGAGTTGGCACAGTCTCCCCAAAATTCCAGTTCTTTTGATGATCGTCAGGGGGTCTCCAGATATTGTCACCACATAAACATGAAAATCTTCCCGTCAAAGCGTCTTTGGAAAACTACAACAGCTCTTCATCACCTCTGAACTACATTGCAACGAGAAAGAAAATTTTGTTGTTTGCCTAACGACTTTTCTCTTTAACTCTGCACCGTTGCACGTAGCTCGGGCCGCAACTCTGCACCGTAGTTCGACACCGCAACTCTGCACCGTAGCTCGGGACCGCAACTATGCACCGCAACTCAACACCGCAACTTTGCACCACAACTCTGCATCGTAACTCGGCACCGCAACTCGACACCGCAACTCTGCACCGCATTTCGACATCGCAAATCTGCGCCGTAGCTCGGTACCACAACTCTGCGCTGTAACTCGACACTACATCTCTATGCCGCAACTCGACACCGCAACTCTGTTCCGCAACTCTGCACTACAACTATTCACAAATGCCCAGAATGATTTTCTTCTGAGAAATTTTGAATCAGCTGAGGACTCTACCCCCACCTTTCATGACATTGGACATCTGATGCTTCGCCAGCACGCCGTCGCGACACACTGCCACAACACGTCGCTGCGCTGCAATGTGTCGCCCCAACGCACCATCGCAACACGTCACCGCGTTGTACTACTGCAATGTGTCTCTGTGTTGTTGTGACACACCGTTGCAACGTGTTGTCACGTCGTAACGCGTCGTCACGACAGACTGCCACAACACGTCTCTGCGCTGCAACGCGTTGCCTCGACCCACCATCACAATGCGTCGTCACGCCGCAACGTGTCGCCTCGTCGCACCGCCGCAATGCATTATGACATCACAATGCACTACTGCAATGCGTCTCTGAGACTTTGAGAAGAAGCTGTAATTCAGCATCACAATCGATCGTCGCCAACCACCGTCAACCTCCGTTGTCGACCACCGTTGATCGCAGTCGACCATCGCCGACCTCTAAAGACCATCACCGATCATTGTCGACCTCCGCTAATTGTCGTCGATCACCACCAACCAGACGCTGTCAGTCAACGTCGTAATCTGAAAAATATAGTTACAATTTCTCCTATGTGGGATAAGAGATTTCTGTAATCATCAATCAATAGTGAATTTTCACAACTAGGTCAGACCTGTGGTTTTTCCTTTTACGGGATTTCTATGTAAAAACTTATGGAGTCATTGTTTTTTTTTTCATCTGGGTGTGTGCAGAATTCTCGTACAACGCTAAGACGATAATTTGTTACTCTACTGCTGTGAATTTTCTGCATCATATATGTATGTAAATTTCAAAAATAGAAAAATAAAAAAAAAATTGATTGTTGTTGTGCCATTTATCATAGCTCAATTCTTATATTTTAACATATTTAACCCCGTAAATTTACTTTTTGCATA
>NEWO01000119.1:608558-625836 GCA_003013225.1 Phalaenopsis aphrodite
GGTACGAGACATAGGTATTTAAATAAAATTTAAATATTGATTAAATAACTATTCAATCAAATTATAGGCAAACTACTTGTTAAATAATAGAATAATTATTCACATGCATGAATAGACATGTAATTCATTAATCAAAATTATTCCCTTACATATCTAACCTTAAATTTTTTATTTAAATTTGACTAATCATCTAAAGAAGGGGATATATTTACAAATCTAACACATAAATTTTACCTTTTATATTTATAACCTTATAAGGGTTTCACATCATAAAAAAATATCATTATTATAACTTTTAAAAGTACATAAGATGACATGTAAAAAATTAAAATTTAAGTGTTGGATATGTAAATACATAGGAATTTAGTGGTCTGTATGTAAATCTTACTTTAAGAAAATGGGAAATTTACAATTTACTCAACACTAACAGTTCAACACATTATGATGGAAAAATATTATATCATAACTCCTAACGTAGAGCTACGTTCGGAGTCTACTCATATTCAGACACATGAAGGTGACAGAAAAATAAAAAAAAATTGTTTTGGGGAAGATGAATATTTCTCCCGTGTTATTCCACATTATTCAGGTGTTATTGTAGTGTTATTCATGTGTTATTGTGTTCTAAGAATATTCTCGGTATTATAATAACAAAAGAACACATCAATATCATCACAATAACACCTGAACAACGCGGAATAACACAAAATGAATATTCTCCTGTGCTACCAGACGCGTGTTTTCTTAAAGCCACGTGTCCGCATATGAGTGGACTCCGAACGTATCTCTACTTTAGGAGTCCTATGTAATATTTTTCCCATTACGATCAATAAAAAAAGGTCAATTACATAAAGAACACTCGGAACTTGTTATTTACAAATCCACCACCCTCTTTCATCCATTTTTCAAAATTCTCACCCAAATATCAAAATTCACGATAAAACCCCAACCCATATTTTTCATTTTTTATCAAATTCTCAATAATTCGATCATGACACGTGTAAATACATCAGTTCAATAGTTAAAAAAAACCACCTCGGCGCTTAATTTGTAATTTATGCATGAAAATATGTATTCAACATGTCAATGATTTGAGCCTTATGTATGTAAATATAAAAGTTTAGGCATCAATACGTAAATACATAAAAATTGCATGGTATCTATGTAAATATACAAAAAGAAAAAATTAAAAAATATATATTTTTTTTATGGTGTGCGTTAGTTCACTGAACCTAACACTATAAAAATATAGGAATTAAAAGCAAAAAAAGCATGAGCGAAAATGAAATGAAATAAAAATAAAACCTTTACACAAAACACTCTTTTGAAAATTAGGCCGACTAAGTTGACCAAAATGCCCGTCAAAAGTCTTCAAATTACGTGCGTGCATGGCTTGCGTGTTCGCGTGTAGCCAGATCCAAACGAGAAGGATTAAAAAGACATTTTAAATGGGTTTCTTGGAGGAGTTGATGGGAGATTACAAGTAACGTAGCCCTTTCCTAATTGGGAGAGTAAGACTTAAGCAACAAGGAAACATATAGTTGGTGGATTCCAATAGCTGTGCTAATAATAATAATATTTATTTATTTATTATTATTATTTGTCATCCATAACTTATTTTTTTGTTTATGGGTTACGGTTGACTTTGACTTATAGCGCTCGCTAAATTGGGGTTGAGAGAGGCTAGATCTGATCGTGTGCGTGCTGGCTATGGTTATGACTTAGTTGAGCTGACTCGTGAATTGGATTGGGGTTGGCCTTACAAGGGGCTTGCGAGCTGGGCTTGATTAGTTGATGATGAGCCATGTTTAAGAAGGTCCTGACTCGACTCATTAGCTCTCTCGTGAGCGAGCTGGTTTTAAGAAATATTTAATTTTATATCCGATGATTTTTTATTTTTTTGTAAAGAAGTTGGGCTTAACAAAGTAATATGTGTGATTTAGACACACGACCTCACCGTGGGAAGCTACACCTGAATCTCACTAATGTCGTAAGCAGTGTGTTGATTTCTTATCATTTATCTTCTAATTGTACATTTTATTATAACAAAAACTTCAATTAATTAAAATTGTCTTATGTTTTCCATAAAGAAACAAGTTGGTTAGAGAGCGGGCTAGAATGTGTAGAATTAAGCTCGAGCTCAATTAATTAATCAGGTTGTTGAATCCGAGTTTGTTCGTGGAACACACTCAGAGAATAGAACGTAAATAAAGAAAGAGAAAAGGAGAAGGAGAAATAAATGAATAGTGTTCATTCTTTGTAAAATATTTTTTACTATATATAAAGGAGTTAGCACAATAATGATGTTATATTTTTACCCCCATTTGAAAAGGGCATGCACTAGAGCATTTCTGGAATTTTACAAGCATAGACTTGTTGTCTGAGTGCATTCTAGCTATGTCAGCTAAGTTTTTTTTTACTCAGATTGATAGGATCAGTTTGATCGGCTGAGCTTGATTGACTAATCTAGCTTGGTTGATTATCTTCGATTCTTAGCGAGGAGTCTTCAGATCTCCTCGAAATGGTTAGAGATACTTTGTGAAATTGGATCTCCCATTGGGCCTACTCCACTGTGGGATAAACTATTGCATTGAGTCGGCTTCCCTGCAGCGCATGGCTCAGAGGTTTTCTTATCCTGTTTCCGGTCGAAAGGCTCACACTCGGACTATCTGGTCATCTTCTTGTCCCCCTTTCTGCTCCCTTGGTTTTCACCCAGTTAACTTGGCTTGTTTAGTCTGGCGGGCCTCATGCTCTTCTTGTAATGGATCTGCCTTCATCATACTCTATCAGCATGAAAACTTCTTTGATGCACACACATACTCAAACTCAAATCAACGATGGCTCGAACTTAGCTCGACGTATTTACACTCATATGCTTCTCTAGAAGCACAAAAACCCAAATCAATAATATATGTAAAGAGTCCCTTGGACTGAAAAATCCACAAGGAACGTGATGTGAGGTAATATCCATGTGCTTATATACTAGATAGTCAACCATTATTTGGAGTAGAGAATTAAGGTCAGGTATGTGTCAAGGGGGAAGAATTACAACGTGTGAATGACTCATCACCTTGCTAGTAGAGAGGAGCCAAAAGTTAGTTCATCAATCATGAACTTCTAAATATGAATCATGTCCAATTTTGATACAACAACTCCTTCAACTAAACCAAACATAACATAATTAGGAGGATTTGCATTACATGTCACACCATTAATTCCTATGTATTTACATATTTAACCATCAAAATTTAATTTTTAAAACAACAACAACTTAACAAACCTTAAAAAACAACAAAAGGAAAATTTTTGAAGCAAAATGAAAATAATTGAAGGGTAAGAAAGGAAAAAAATGGAGTTAATTGTGGGTTATGTTTGTAAATGACCCATATACCCATATAGTGATTCTCAATTTCTCTTCTCCCCATGAATATAAAAGAGACCAAATTGGACTTTGGTAACCTCAAAATCCACAATAAGGGGGTGTATTGCTGCCTATAAAATTTAGATTAAATAGGATTTAGTAAATTCAATAAACTTTTATTTATCAAATCTAAATGCTGTAAATATAGAATAATAATTTGGTTCAATTTAATGTTGAATCCATTAAATCTGGCATAAATCCACTCCCCTGACTTATGGTCTGTTTGGGGCGGCGATAAGACAGTACATCGTAGTTTTGTCTGTTTAAATAAATCACGTTTTGGCTTCTTTCCACCACTCATGACTACATTCTGTGACAGCATTCTACTTGCGGTCTAAATTTTAAAAGAAATTATTATAAACGCCACGGCCTTTTGAGCATCAGATTATTATTCAGCACAACTGCTTTTAAATAAGCTACAGTTGCCCCAAATAGTCCCTTAATTTCTTTTCAAGTTAAATCCACTAAATTCACGTAATAATCAGACTTAATAAATCTAAATTTATCTCTAAAAAAATAGTGAAAGAAAAGAAAAATTACATCTAGCGGATTAAGAATTTAATATGTCCAATTTTATTGCTCGACCGAATTTATGTAAAATATATTATATAAATCATTCTAAAATTAAAAAAAAATTAAAAAAAATAGTTTTTTTCTATTTTTTTCCTGAACCAAAATAAATAAAATAATAAATTTAAAAGTCAAAATACTCCTCAACACATATAACATGAAGTGAAATCCTAAAGAAGTAAAAATAAAATAAAATACAAAATATATACATTAAAAATATAAATTAATTGATTGACTTCACACCAAGTTAAAATAAAAAATACTAATAATTAAAAAAAAATAAAAAAAACAAAAAACTGCTTGCAGGCGACCAACCAATATACCACCAGCTAAGCTCCCAATTCCCATCCATCTTAATACAAATATTTATTGTCATCATTTCCCAATATAAAATTATACATATAACCCCATTAATTTACATTCTTATCCCCAAACATCTCTCTAAAAAACTCCACCTAAACGCTTTGAGATTCGCAAAAACCTCATAATTATAAATATTTATATTTCTCCTGTCTTAGCGTTCCAATAGAACATACGAAGCTGATCACCAACCCCTCTTTATTCAAACCAACCAAATAGAGCCATATAATTACTATATATTTGAAATTATAAATAAATATTTATTATATATAGGGAAGCATAGTAGTCATGAAGAAGTACGAGCTATATTGATCTCTCTCTCTCTCTCTCTCTCTCTCTCTCTCTCTCTCACACACTATCTCTATCTCTCTCTTTCTCTCTCTAGTTTCAGCTTTTTGAAGCTGTTTGATTCTGAGTTTCAGGCCATGGAATCAGCTGGAAACATAGCTGAGTTCTTGAGGGAGAAGAGTGTTTTGGTTACTGGTTCAACTGGCTTTTTGGCTAAGAGTAAGTTTTTTTTTTTTTTTTTTTGTAATTTTTTATTAGAAAAAGAGGGGTTTTTATGCAATTTTTGTGATGATTTTGTAATTAATTATTTATTTTGGGTGGATTTTGGAAGTTTTTGTGGAGAAGGTGCTGAGGGTGCAGCCCTCTGTGAAGAAGCTGTTTCTGCTTGTGAGAGCTTCTGATGGATGTTCAGTTGAAGAGAGGTTTCAAAATGAGGTACAAAAGCTCTATCATGCAAAATTTGTAGGGATAATTGTAGAGATAGCCCTATAAACATTGTTATTTACAGATTGTAGCACTCATGTGATATTTTTAAACTACTGAATCGAAGTATTTACGTGTGTCATGATTTGAGAGTTCGATGAAAAAAAGGAAAAATATGGGTTGGGGTTTTATCAAGAATATTGATATTTGAAAGAGAATTTGAAAAAAAAATAGATGAACGAGAGGGTTAGATTAGTAAATAGAAATTTTTTGGGGGTTGTGGATGTGATCCAGCCAAATTTTTTATTTACATAGTGCAATTTTTAAAATGTTGTGATGTTGAGTTAAATGGTTCAAATTAAAGAGAAATTATTAGGTACAAATATAGGCTGAATCAACCTCTCTTTTAGTAGCAGGTGTGAATGCCACCCCCTGAATGTAACCTTAGAAAAAACTCAATTTTTTTTAGTTATTAACAAAAAAATAATTACTATAATACCCTTTAAAATTTTAAGAAAAATCATATAATATTAAATAAATAGGTAAATTTTAGGGTTAGGAGAAGAACATCAGTCCGCAGTTGAGCATGAACGATGAACTCAAAATTATGTTTATCGCCCGAAAAATTTTCATATTCGAGCTTAAATCAGCTCATTTCTACTAAATATCACGAATTTTCCATTCCAAAATCTTCGTCTTAATTCTCATTTTTCTCGGTGGTGTCCTACTGAGAAAAAAATATTGCATTTGGAGTCCGGGCGCAAGCAGCATCTAGAAAACGGGTGTGATTCATCGGAGGAGCCGAAGGGACAAAAAAATCCTAGCCCGACGGTGTATTGCGTCCGTTGTCCAGACACTGCTTGTGTCCAGACTCAAGACGTAATATTTTCTCCCTATTGAGAGTAATATAATGATATAAAAGATTAATATAATGATTAATTCTATAAAAAGTATTACGCTGAGTGTCGACTACCTAACATAACCCTTCATCTTTCACGTGGCTTCGAACCCAGCAATGAAAGTTTTTAATTTGTTGTGATTAGGTGATTGGAAAGGAATTGTTTGATGTTCTGAGAGAGAAACATGGGAAGGACTTTGATTCATTTATATCAGACAAAGTCTCAGCTGTTGCTGGAGATATATCTTATGAAAACTTAGGAATCAAAGATTATGGGGTCAGAGAACAGCTGTGGAAGGAGGTTGACATTGTTGTGAATGTGGCTGCAACCACCAACTTTTATGAGAGGTACATGAGAATTTCAAATTTATATATATAGACATGTTGGAGGAATATTTCTTGAATGTGCAATTATTAATTTGTTTTTTTTGTAAATTTTATTTTATTTGCAGATATGATGTGGCTTTGGGCATCAATGTAATGGGGGCTAAGAATGTGTTGGAGTTTGCAAAACAGTGCAGGAAAATTAAGATGCTTCTGCATGTTTCAACTGGTGAGTTATGTAAAATAGAAGTTTATGTTTTGCTCATCCCGGCCTGTTGGTTGGCATCCATGGTATAAGATCTCTTAGGTCTCTCTTCTGACACAGTTGGTAAGTTGTACACAAATTATTAAACACATTAGATCTCTCAGGTTGGGACTTCGAATCTCTTCTGACACAGTTGGTAGGTGGCACACAAATTATTAGACACATTAGATCTCTCAGGTCGGGGCTTCGAATCTCCTCTGACACAGTTGGTAGGTGGTACACGAATTGTTAGACACATTAAGGATTGCTGAGTCTTGTATAATATAGCCTATAGAAAATTTAAAAAAAAAAGTAAAATAAAATTTAATCAATTGGGATAATTACATACGACGCCGTCAAAACATTGATATTTACCAAACCAACCCCCAATTAATGATTCTTCTTCATTAACACTGCATGTGTGCCTCTCAGCGTACGTAGCAGGCGTGCAAGAAGGATTAATAACAGAGAGAGCATTCCATTTCGGGGAGGCATTAAGGCCAGATTTAAAGGTAGACATTGCAGAGGAGCTAGAGCTACTCGAAGACAAGAAGAACCAAATCCATGCCGAGAAGAAGACGAAGGAAGCCGAAAAGGAGGCCATGAAAGAGCTTGGTATTCAAAGGTATCATCGTCTTTCTATCCTTTTACGAGTAAAGTGTTAAAATAGTCCTCGATTATTTACGTGGGGCAGTTTTAGTCATAGAGTTTATAGAAGTGTCAAAATAGTTCCATCGGTATTTCTAAATGAAGGCTTAAATAGTCATAATGGAGAACTATTAGAGCTTAATTTTAAAATAGTCGGAAACTATTTTAACACTTCTGTGAACTCTGAGACTGAAACGGGACTATTTGAAACAACTCAATATAAATAGTTAGGGACTATTTTAAAGAATTATTTCTGAGACTGAAACGACTCCATTTAAACTCTAATAGTTCTCCATTGAGACTATTTCAGCCCCAATTCAAATAATATGGGAAGTATTTCAGTACTTCTATATATAAACTCTGAGACTAAAACAACTCCATATAAATTGTAGGGGACTATTTTTGGGACTGAAAAGGGCCCCATGTAAATTCTAATAATAGTCATTCATTGCGACTATTTCAGCCCCGTTTTAAAGAATCAGGACACTATTTTGATCCTTCTATAAACTCTGAAACAAAAACAACCCAACTTAAATAATCAGAAACTAATATGACAATTTAATATCCTTTTATATTATACCCTCATTTTATTATAATATTCTTTTATTGAATAAAAAAATATTTATATTACTTATTATTTCTAATTTTATTTTATTTTATTTTTCTAAAAGGGCAAGGATTCATGGCTGGCCAAACACTTATGTGTTTACAAAGGCAATGGGAGAAATGCTGCTCGGGCACACGAGAGGAGACCTTCCCCTTGTTATCATACGCCCAACAATAATAACAAGTATTTATAAAGACCCACTTCCAGGTTGGATGGAAGGTGCCAGGTATAAATATATACTCTATTAATTGTTTCAATTAATTTACATACATACCACCTAAATCTTATATATTTACATATCCATCCTCTAAACTTTCTTGTTTACATACATAACCCCGAAATCTTTGACATCATGTACATCAATAACTTCTTCAAAGCAGAATGCAAATGAAGATATCAAATATAGTTGTTTCATATGTAAATGCAGAAGAATTGTGTGGTATTTTTGTAAATTTCTATAATGTTTGATCATTTTGTTGTTGATTTTTCAGAACAATTGACAGCATAATAATTGGTTATGCAAAGGGAAATATCTCCTCTTTTCTTGGTGATCCTCAGATGTCTATGGATTTAGTAAGTTCCCCATCTCCAATATATATTTAATATATAAATGCAAATAATGATGATAAAAGTTTAGGAAAATGATAAAATGTTGTGACATATTGCAATATAGATACCTGGAGACATGGTGGTGAATGCCATGATTGCTTCAATGGCTGCACACACCAATCAGAACTCTCAGTTCATATATCATGTGAGCTCATCTGTAAGAAATCCTGTGAAGTACTCCACACTGCTTGAATCCGGACATCAATATTTTCAGAATAATCCTCGAACCACGAGCGACGGGAAGCCCATGAAGATGACGGCGATGCACGTCATGAAGACCATGACTGATTTCAAACGATACATGTTTCTTCGATATCGGTTGCCATTAGAGGTTGGTCCTGCAATTTTTTTTTATTTTTTTTATTTTTGCATTCTTGTGTCAGATTTGTGTCTGTCATACATTGAAACTGATTGCGGATGTGTTTTGAGTCGCCGTCTATTAATGCAAAATATTCCCTAAAACTCTAATCTCGCGTGATGGAGTCTAGTTTATGCTTTTCACTGTTAGATTTCTTATGGCTCCGGCTACTCCGACAACGTATCTTCTCCACTGAGCATGTCAAGAGTGTTTACACCTACGAATTTGCGGCTTACCTAAAAACAACACTAACCTATATGGAATTTTAAAGCAAAATACCTTTTAATACATATGTTTTTGTTGTTGTCATATACATGACACTAGAATGTTATATATCTATGTAAATATTAATGTTTAAATGTTATATATATATATATATATATATATATATATATATATATATATATATATATATATATATATATATATATATATATATCTTCATTTATATATGTAGAAATGCATTTAAAATCTTCATTTATATGTTGTTTCTATAACAATTTTTGATATTTTCTTTCTATTATTTCAGGGATTTCGCTTGCTGAATATAGCATGTTTTTGTCTGTTCAATAAGCATGTTAACAAGCTGTGGAGAAAGTACAGATTTGTAATGCGACTTGCTGAGCTTTATGCTCCCTATGCTTTCTTCAAAGGATGGTAATGTTACCTACAAACCCCCCACTTTCTATTTATTTACATATCTAAGCTCTAAACTTTGCTTTTTTTTTTCTTTAGTTTATACCACACATATCTTTCATCATATCACATAAAAAATATCACTATTTTAACTTAAGAAAAAAGAAATGGAATGAAATTACAAATTAGATTTTAAACCTTTTTATATATTTGCAGTTTTGATGATGCAAACTTGGAGAAGTTAAGGGTGAAAACTAGGGACAGCATGGAAGCCACTTCATTTGATTTTGATCCTAAGCACATTGAATGGGAGGATTACTTCTGCAACATTCACATCCCAGGTGTTCTTAAGAATGTGTCCAATTAAGCACTATTTCAAGGATTATTTTGTAAATGTCATTTGTTCTAAGACTATTTAATCAACTAAGACATGAATAGCATTGCTTATAGCTAGCAAGAAAATTTTTTTTTTCATTTCAAAAGTAAGGTATTCATGTAAAATGCATTCAGATTATTAGTTCATTGATGTATTACTCATTTATTTCACTTGTTTAAATGTGCAACAATAATTTTAATAAGTTATTCAGTATGCAGTGAGAGTGCTTTTTCACTTATTTTAGTTATTTAGATATCAAATTTCATGTTCTCATAAGCAATATTTTATTTGAATATGTTAGTACAAAAATAGCCAATAGGCTTAAGAATTCACAAATACAACAACAAAAGCAAGCCATAAGTTAGTAACCCCTATCATAACAATATAATTTATGATAATTTAGTAAATAAATTAATTAGAATTATTAAAATAAATGACATAAGTTAGTAACACCTATTCATTTTAGGGATTTACATGAGTTACAAAAATAAATATCATAAGTTATGATATAAGCTATGAGTTAAGAAAATAAATAACTTAAGTTATCAAAATAAATCTCATTAGTTATTAAAATAAATGTGAGTAATAAATAAAATTTAACATCCTCCTACTTGGCTCACTTAATTTTAATAGTACATAACATATTGCGCAAAATGTAAAAATAAATCCTTCTTTATATTGGTTAAATCATAAATTATGTAATAAGTATGAAATTAATATGAATAATGGCAGTTGTGCATCAATTTATTGACACAGTCCCTTTCATGTATCACAATATCAATTACATACTTAGCATAATGAGAATTAATATCATGGTCCTGTAATGTTTATTAAAAGACAAATCTTGTTGAACATCATGCAACATAAAGTGTACACTAACGATAAACCAAGATTTATAAATATCAGAAACAAGAAAAATTGAGTCCAGTGTCAAAGTACAAAACACATAAAACTAATAAAGGGTTTTGGTAAGCTCATTATCACGACATGTTCGTTAAATGTCTTCGGTGGCAACCCTTTTGTCAAATGATCTGCAATCATGAGATTGGTGCTAATATAATCAATTGACACCCTATGTCTCTGAACTTCATCCTCAACAACAATGTATTTTAATTTCATGTGTTTAACACATTTGGAATACTTGTCGTTTTTTGAAAAGAAGGCTGCTGTAAAGTTATCACGATAAATTTTCAACGGCTTGGTAATATTGTCGACAATTATAAGTCCTAAAATAAAATTCCACAGCCATAAACCTTGAAGTGTAGATTTGAAGCAAACCACAAATTCATCTTCCATAGTGGAAGCAACTGTGATAGTCTGCTTCTCACTTTTCTATGAGATTGCTCCTTCAGCCAAAATGAGCAGTTAGCCAAATGTTGATTTTCTGGTATTAACAAATCCAACAAAATATGAATCTGAATATTATATCACTTCAAGATCTTTAGATCTTCTATAAGTGAGTGTGTGGTCCTTTGTTCCTTATAGATACCTCAAAACTTTCTTTGCAGCTTTCGAATGATCTATTTCTGTATTACTTTGATACCTGTCCAGCATCCTGATAACAAAGCTAATGTCTGGTCTGGTACAAGTTTGAGCATACATTAAGCTTGCAACAATATATGCATAAGGAATTTATTCTATTTGTTTGCGCTCTAAATCATTCTTTGGACACTGCATAAGGCTGAATTTATCTCCTTTTTGAATTGGAGCAATACTTGTTAAGCACCCTTTCATATTAAATCTCTTAAGAACTCTTTCGATATATGTTTTCTGAAACAACCCTAACAATCCTTGTGATCTATGACAAAATATTTCAATTCCAATCACATAGGATGTCTCACTCACATCTTTCATTTCAAAATTCTTAGAGAGAAAATTCTTGGTTTCATATAATAAGTCAATATCATTAGTAGCCAGCAAGATGTCATGAACATACACAATGAGAAATATGATTTTGCTCCCACTGAATTTTAGATATATACACCGATCAACAGTGTTTTCTTTAAATCCAAAGGATGTGATTGTATCATTGAACTTAAGATACCATTGTCGGGAAGCTTGCTTAAGTTCGTATATTGATATCTTAAGTTTACACACCATGTGTTCCTTTCATTTAACCAAAAATCCTTCAGGTTGACTCATGTAGATCTCTTCATCTAAATTCCCATTTAGAAAGGCAGTTTACACATCCATTTGGTGTAACTCCAAATCATAATGAGCTACTAGTGTCATGATAATTCTAAATGAATCTTTCTTAGATAGTCGATGTCATCTTTTTGAGTAAAACCTTTGGCAATAAGTCTAGCTTTATATCATTCAATATTGTCATTCGAGTCGCACTTAGTCTTAAAGACCCATTTACACCCGACTCTTTTACAACCTTCAGGCAATTCAACGACATCTCAGACTTTGTTGTGATCCATCAATTTCAACTCATATTTCATTGCATCTAATCATTTAGAAGAATTTGTAATTTTTATGGCTTGTGAAAATGAATCTGGATCTTCATTGACTCTTAAGTCAAATTCAAATTTGTGTCGATAAACCACATAATCATCTGAAATATCATATCATTGTTGTCATTGAAACTTTTTAGGTATTAATTCATGTGGTTCATCTAATGTAGGTTCATTAATGACATTTTCATTGTGAGGTATTTGATCATATATCCGTTGTTCTTATAAGTTGTCAAATTGTTCAACAACTGTAGGAATAACAAATTGAGAAAAAATTTTGGGTAAAGGAACTTGAACCCTAATTTCTTGGGATCTACACTTTATGTGGTTCCAAACTCCCACTAACTTCATTATTTTCAATGAACTTGACGTTTCCAGCTTCAATAATTATTGTACTGTGGTTTGGACAATAAAATTTATAGTATTTAGATTTTTCTGGATAACCAATGAAGAAACCACTGGTTGTTCTTGAGTTCAGTTTCTTTTCATGTGGATTATATAATATTATTTCCACTGGGCAACCCCAAACACACAAGTGTCTCAAACTAGATTTCTTTCATGTTCACAGTTCAAAAGTTGTCTTTGGAACTGCCTTACTAGGAATCCTGTTTAACAAATATACAACAGTCTTTAAGAAGAATTATTCATCATACTCCTAACCATTTTCATTAGAGTACAATTTCGTCTTTCTACAATATCATTTTATTGTGGTGTTCCTGACATAGTGTATTGAGCACATATGTCATTTATTTGAACGAATTTAGCAAATAGATCTGAACATTGTCCAGATTCATTATAAGCTCCATAATATTCACTGTCTCTATAAGACCTGATAATTTTCACTTTTCTGTCTAATTGTCTCTCAATCTAGTTATATACACCTCTAAGGCATCTATAGCTTGAGATTTTTGATGCAATAAGCAGATATACCCATAACGTGAAAAATCATCAATAAATGTGATAAAATATTTCTCTCCACCAAAAGAAGGAACATTAAAAAGTCCACAAACATCAGTGTGTATAATTTCAATGAGCTGTGTGTTTCTTTTGGCATTTTTCTTAAGTGTGTGATTTGTATGTTTTCCTTTAATACAATTCACATAAATGCCAAGATCAGTAAAATCCAATTCATTAAGGATTTCATTCCTTACTATTCTTCCAATTATTTATTTGGATATACGACCCAAATGTTTATGCCACAAATAAGCTAAACTTTTATTCAAAAAATCACGTTTAGTACCAATATCATGATGCAAAGTCATCAAAGTTTCAGCGAAAATGTTATCAAGTTTAAGCTTATATAGGTCATTATTAAGAATATCATAACCTATGAGATGATTATATTTAAACAAACTGAAACAATCATTTTCAAATTTAAAGGAGTATCCAATAGAATTAAGTTTAGACAATGAAATCAAATTACAAGAAATAAAAGGGACATAAAGTGTTTGAAAAAGGTTTAAATGATGTCCAGTATCTAAAATTAATCGGTAAGTTCCAATAGCTTCAACTAGCGCTTTAACTCGGTTTCCCATGAAAACAAACTTTTTATTTGGGTTTATGATTTGGGTTGTAAGGAATCCCTGCATCATATTAGAAATATGAGTGGTACAACCAGAATCAATCCACCATGTATTATAAGGAACTTCTGCAAAATTTGATTCGAAACATACAGAAACACAAGGTTTACCTTTTTTTTCGAACCAGTTTTTGCGTTTTCGACACTCATTTTGATAGTGTTCAGACTTTCTGCAAAAGTGACACTTAATTCCTTTATGTTCTTCGTTGTGAATTGGGGCAGACGATACATTAATCTTTAGTGGTCATTGCTTGCCCTTTCCATTCTTCTTTCCAAGTTTCTTTACAGCTCTTTTTTGGTGACCCATGAGATTAATTGAGTGATTTATTTCTTTCTTAAGCCTTGCTTTCTCTTGAATAAGCATACATTGTAGTTCATTCACATTTCACTTATCTTTCATAGTGTTGTAGTTCATGTGAAATGAACCATACTCAGGAGGCAAAGAGTTAATGATAAATTGCAGAAATAAATTTTCATTCACTTCCATTCCCAGGGTCTTAAGTCTTGTTGTTATGTTCCCCATTTCAACAAAATGCTCATGCATAGTACAAGATCCATCAAATTTCATGTTGATTAACGTACTTAATAGTTTCCTAGCAAGATACTTATTAGCAGAGTCAGATTGAGAACAATTCTCAACAAATTTTATATATTCCTTAACACTTTTAGTGTTAGAAAATATACACTTTATGTTGTTTGTTGAAGTCATCCACATAAATATTAAACTTAATTTGTTCGAGTTCGATTTTTCTCAAGTTTAACAGAAAGATATTTGCTCAACACTGTTGGAATCAATAAAAGCAGGGGGTTTCTCAGTCGTGAGTGTCAAATCAAGATCCAGAACACCAAGGGGAAACTGAACTTACTCACGTCATTCAAAGAAATTAAACTCATTGAAAGTTTGAACAGATGTAGCTTGCGAATGAAGAGAAATAGAAATAATTACTGCAAATAAACAAAACATGCTTGTACATTAATGCTTCGAACATTAAATTTACATAGATATTCATATAAGATCAGATTAAAATAATAATAATAATAATAGTGTATGAAAATCTCCTTTGGGCGAGTAACAATACATGATGATAAACATAATTGATATTTCACTTAAATTTAATATAATTGATAATTATTTTCTACTCAAATTAGACATGTCTATTATCTTTGGATATTTAAACATATCTTAACTAAGTATATAAAAAAACTATAATTATATTCAAAGATTATAAAACAAATGATCAACCTTTGGGCGATCTAGAAATATTTTATAATCAATGAATCTTAATATTTTCGTAATGAAATGTTAAATTATTTTATAACAAACATCACATACTTGTGAGTAATTGAATTTATTTAATTTGACGTCTATTAAACTTATTAATTTGGTCACTTTAGTGACTAACAAATTAAATATAATATCGACATCAAATAAATAATAATTTCAATCACATCAATTTACTTTAGCATTAGTGATCTAATTCACAACGGAAATTTAATACCATTAACATAAATAAAATTATATGAAAAATCATAAATTTAGTAATCAATGCTCTGATACCACATGTTAAAAATTCATGTTTAATATTTATGACACAAATTCTTAAAATATATAATAACCAAGATCTTTTAAATTTATGATTTTTACATTTCTATAATAAAGTAACTAAAGTTGTTTGAAGCTAAATACAAGATGTTTGAAATTAAATTCATGATTTTTACGTACCACATAATTTTTAAATTCATGGCTCATACAAGATGTTTGAAGAGGTTTGAAGCTAAATATAATAATACATGTATATTGGGAATACAATAGCACGAATATTGAAGAGATCTAATGGAGTAAGATATAGAAAAGTGCAACTAAAGTGGGCTCACTGGAGGAAGACCAAAGGATCCACTAACTTAACTAGATGCAACCCCTTGAACGGGGCTGGAAGTCAACCAAGAGCAGACCACCCGAACCAAGGACTAAAACCAACGAGCCTACCAAAAGCATCAATCAACCTATCAGCACAACACGAGTTAATATAAGAGTTCAATATCACTAATAGTCTCATAGATGCCCATGATATTCCTCACCAGCGGTTAAAAATTGACAATAAAATAACTCAAAAATATCTCAAAGGATCCCTTCATTAAGGAATGAGCTATCAATCAGATTACAATGATTCTTTCTCTGCCTTCTAATTTAGTCTTGTTCAATTGATAGGAGCTCCTCATCCAGAAATCAACGATCGAGAGTCAGACTAAAACAATTGATCGACAAAGCTAAGTCGTTTAAGCCAGGCTTGATGCCCCAAAGATCATTAAAAGCTGACTGATAATTCCGATTTAGCACAGTCGGATGAGCAGGTCTCACCAAATCAAGACCCACTGATTTCGGTCGACTGAGTCAGATGGTAGCCAAGCCATATGACCATACATGTAAAATAACCAAAATTTAATATCCCCAATAAAATAGAGACAACCATATAACTTCATATATTATACTCATTATTTTATAAATAGAGAAATCATTTTATCATAAAAAAACTAATCAATAAAACTCATTATTTTTCATTACTGCACATTTCTCTCTCTCTCACTTACTCACTATCTTGTCTTACGCTCAATTCATTGGGTGTGATTCACGAAAATACAACATTACAATAATTTGATTGATAACTTGCTTCGATGGAACCTTAAAGGCTATAAATAAGATAAATGATACAAGCAAAGAAGATATTTGAGATTGCTATAATTATAAATAAATAACTCATGCTCAAGTCATATAGTGAGCTTAACTCATAGAAATGGAACCAAAGAGAAAATTTAGACCAAGCATTAGAGAGTGAATTTGATTTCATGCCAAGATCTATCTTGACAATAAATTATTTTAAGTCTTTTCAATTTTATTTTATCTATTTTCTCTTAAGTTTCAATTTTATTCTGAAATTAAAATTTAATAAAATGAATAAAAAAAATCATTTTAATTTTCACACTCAATTTTGGGCACTGAAAACTAAAAAGTCATAAAAAAAGATAAAATCGGTATATTAATACGGATTTTGATTTATTTTAATAATCATTTTACACTCATTTTGAGCTATGAAATCAAAAAAATAAATAAATAAATAAATAAAAATATTCAAAATTGGAATCGAACCGATATATGTATTAGAGGGTATAAATAAGCCGAACACGAGAGAGCTTAAGCTCAAATTGTGTTCAGCTCGTTAAAAAATATCAATGTTCGTGTTTGACTTGTTTATATTTCGAACATAAAAAGTGTGTTCGTGTTCGACTCATTTGCTTAGCGAGTCAAACACGAGCTATTCTCAAAATTGTTTTGAGAACCCTAATCAAGCGGTCGTAGGATATTAGGAGTTGGGGCAAAGTTTAAATCTTATTGTTTATATTAAAACATCATTTAAATATAATTTAATATATTTTTATTCTATTTTTTAATTAATAATTTTAATTGTTTATCAATATATATATA
>NEWO01000119.1:626307-642301 GCA_003013225.1 Phalaenopsis aphrodite
ATTTATGCAATAATTTTTTCATATATAGCATGTAAATGTCAAATATGCCTATTTTATTAATTTTTTTAACCCATATATGTTAAAAGATCTTAATAAATAAATATTCTGTGGTATATATGTAATCTTCCAAAAATAAAATACACTTACCAACGGAAGTGCTCGATTAGATTATAGGGATAATTACATACATACCACCCTAAAAAATTGATATTTACAAATTAAGAACTCAATTGATTTTTTTTTTTTTTGAATTACCAAACCAATCTAACAACCTACAAGTGTCATGAGCAAATCATTAAAAATTTTATAAAACTAAAAAAATATGGGCTGCAATATTACCAGGGCTGTCAAAAAAGCTCGTTGTTCGCGAACAGTTCGTGTTCGGTTCCTCAATGAGTTCATGTTTGGCTCGTCAATGAGTTCGTGTTCGATTCGTTGGATAAGTAAACAGGACGAACGTGAACGAATTTTTTTCATTTGGTTAATTAAACGAATCAAACACGAACAGTGGTGCGTTCGCTCGTGTTCGAATCGTTATTGTTTGAAATATAAAATAATTATTATACAAAATTTATGATATTTAAAAAAAATTAAATTTTATAAATTATAATATATAAAATAATAATAATAATAATAATAATAATATATTAATATATTGTATTAGTAATATACTAATATAGATATTATATATTTATATAATATAACTTATAATAATATATATATATATATATATATTAGGGATGTCAAACTGACTCGTCGTTCTCAAACAGCTCGTTTGTTAAAAAATAAATACGAACAGTGACTTCACGAATAATTTTGAACACTGACTTATTTCAAATAAACTAAATTTCAAACGAATCGAACACGAACACAAGCTCTATTACTTCGTGTTCGGTTGGTTTACACCCCTAAGTATTACCATGAATTTTGATGAAAATGAGGGTTTGATTTGTAAATAGCAATTTTCGGGTGGACTGTATGTAAATGCCCCTAGATTATAAGAAAGAGCGGGAGGAAAAGTTAAACCTCCTCCAGTCACCTTTCCTTTCCCACCACCCATCTCTTTCCTCTTCCTCCTCTCCTCTTCCGAAAACCCTAACCCTAATATTGTTGAGGAAAAAGGGAAACGGAGGGGTGAGATAGAGAGAGAGAGGAAGGCTATGGAGTCCATGACGTCGGGCTTAGGTGCTGGATCTCTAGTAAACAACGGTAGCCACACGCCTCTTCTCGGAGGTGAGAAGGTCATCATCGACACGGATCCCGGCATCGGTAAATCCCTCTTTTCCTAAACGCGCCATTTTTCTCATGTACTGAAGCAAAATTTGAATTAGATTGATTGTTACCGTTTATATGGTGGAGTTGTTTGCTACGAAGAGAGATTGAGGGCTGGAGAACAAAAATGGTCTGTTTAGTTTGTAAGGCTGAGGGGGCTGAAGGTGTAGGGTTTATTGCATGGTAGAGTTTGATCAATGGCCTCATTGAGAGTTAGGGCAAAGGTTAGAGATATAGTTGGCTACATGTTGATTTACATGATAATGCATTACTTGGACAAAAGGTAAAATTATTTTATGGTTGTTTTATGCCTACAGCTCTGTGCTTGATAGGAACTTAGAAAGAACTTAGAATGAGTTTCAAATTAAATTTAACTACCATTGGTGAGTTCGTATGTCAAGTACCTGTGGCTAGATGATGAATACTTTGGGTGAGTGGTTGAGTTTTTTTGGCGAGCAAATTTAGCGAATAGGCAATTTTGTGAGCAAATTTAATCTTGTTTAGGGTCTGATGATAACTTGATTGACCTGACTTAAATGTATATGAGCATATGTTTGTTCTTCGATTTTATTTTGTTATTTTTTTTGTAGCTGAGAAGGATAAGGGAGTGATGGTTTTGAAGAACCAAATTTGGTATGGGTGACTAGGAGTATTGGTACTATAGAACACCTGGATATTTGACACACCAACACTTGATGCTGTCTTGGGAATATTTTGTTTCTTTTTTCTATTTCCTGTAGAGAGCACATTATCTTCTGATTCATTATTGATATATATTAAGGGGAATCATTTTTAGATTCTTCTCACTCTATATTGAGAAGAATCATTTATTTTGGCACTCTTTCTCACATCACATTGAGGAGTCCAGATCTATTGATTTTTCTCACACTATATTAATGGAAATTATCTCTTGCTTCTCCTTATACTATTGGGAAGATAATTTTTTTTAAATATTTTTCGTCAAACTAAGCAATGAGAGTCTATGTGTATTGATTTTTATTACCTTATATTGAGAGAAATTATCTTTCACTATCTCCACATAATATTGAGGAAAGTTGTCATCTGTTGATTTCTCTCACACAATATTGGATGAATTATGAATCTATCTATGCACACACTATATTGAGAAGAGTTATAATTTATTGATTCTCTTCAAATCTAGATTGAGGAATGCCCACAATTATTGACATTTTTTCGCATTATATTGAGTATTCATTCTCTTCACCGTATATTAAGAATAATATTTCCTTAGATCTCTTCTGATATTATATTGAGGAGAGTTCATATCCGTCGATCTTCCCTCATATTAATAATAAATAAGGATATTGCATACACTAAGAATGATCTCAAATTTGAACTTGCCTTATAGCCCTTGTATGTGAGCTGAGTGAACAACATATCTTTCTATCACTAGTAGATATTTGGTGCTTATTACATAGGGAGTTACGAAGACCAAGTGTGATGTGATGTACTCCTTGGCAAGTTCATTCAGCTACTCAAGGCAGTTGGCTGATTTGTTTAGGCAATTAGCCTTTTCAACTGATGAATTTGTGACTCTTTGACGAGTTCAGTGGATTAGTTTTGAGATCCGAGTAAGGTCTAGATCATGTGCATTTGATGCCATTCTGTTTTGGGTAGTATTGGGATCTTTTGAGGACCTCATCAACTTGACCAAAATGAATGTGGGTGCACAAAAAAAGAATATTAATATTTTACTATTGGTTTCATCTAACCATGCATAGTAGATTATTGTGAGATAGGAAATCAGCAAGTATAAAAAATATTAGTGGAAGACTAAAGGGAAATGATTTGTCTACAACATCAATAGACTGAGCCGAGTAGAGTTGCTATTAAGTAATGAATTGGGTAACAATTGGAACAAGAATTGTAATTGATAGATATTTGCTGTTGAATGCATAAATTGATGGTCAATAACTACCTGTTTCTAAAAAAAACTTAGGGGTTGTTTGGGATCACTTTTTGTTTTTTATCTTTTATTTTTTATTTTGTTTTTTTCTTACTTGAAATAAAATATGTTTGATATGTTATTTCATGTCTACTTGCTTTTCAAAATACTAAACGAGTCAATTATCTCTGACATTGTAAGAATATTATTTCTTTGTATCACTCATTTACAGATGACAGTATGACCATCTTAATGGCATTTCAGACCCCGGAGATTGATGTTATTGGTCTTACAACTATATTTGGCAATGTTAGTACAGTGGATGCTACTAGGAATGCTTTACTTCTGGTATGTAATATATTAGTCCACATTAGGAAGCTTATTTATGCATGTTGAAGTAAACATTCAATAGTTCTGAATTTTTTTATGGTTTTATAAATTATCTTGATAGACATTTATCTTCCATTGTTCTTCATATTTTGTACAAGGTAGTGTGAGGTTGCAGGTCGTTCTGATGTTCCAGTTGCTGAAGGTGCTCACGAACCTCTAAAGGTATGGCCATCATTGCAACCATATTTACCTTAAGTAAAACCATGTTCTATCTTTTCAACACTGAAAAATTACTTCTAGAAATATCATTGTTCAGTTTAAGTATTAGATATTATTGATTGCAACCGAAATCCAAAAACCGAAACAATTAAAGTTTTGATGAAATCGAACCAGCTGAATCAAAATTTAATTGCGTTTAAATGGTTTGATTATGAACAAACCAAAGTGTATTTGTCAGTTGGAGTTTGGTAATGGCAAACTTCAAGATTTACATATCTTACTTGTTTAATATCAATTTAATTTCATGAATACTGCATTTGATTTTGTTTTTTTGGATTGTTTGGTTAAATAAAAATTAAAATCTAATCAATAACTGAAAACTGAATAGTGAGAAAAAAAAAAGCAAAATGCATTTTTTGAAACTAAACCGAATTAACTAAACATATTTGGTTTGGTTCGGTTTTATAGTTTTGACCAAATAAGACACTCCTATATATCAAAAATATATTCTATTTGGTTCCATTCCCACATGGGGCTGATGAACCTCTTATGATGCAGGTGTTATTCACGGCCCGACTTAACATAATCTCACCGTTTTAGCAGTTTATGCATTCATTTAGATGATTCCGTTTTTCATTCAATTATAACTAACACTTTCTTCAGGTTTTCATTCAGTTTCTATATTCTCAGCTTCACTCAAATTATTCTCTGAAGTCATGCCTGAAAAATAATTATATAATTTTGGTGTGAGCGGTAAGCTCAGTATATAATACAAAATCGATTACTTAGCGGGTGATTATTATAAAAGAGAATTCAATATATAGGACTATATTGTTTCAACCATCTTCTTTAAAGGATATTCGACAAGTATTTTTCTTTCATTTGATATATAGCACTCATAAGCTTACTCCATTTCCTTTATATATCCATATGGAGATTTGCAAATTTAAATGTCAAAGAGGCATCATTTGGGCACAAACGTGTGGTATGCTTTCATGTGTTTGCTGCTTCAAACTCCTAGCACAAGCCCTCAAAATCAATTTGGGATGGCTGAATTTGTCAATAAAATTTGTTGTGAAATTATAGGAAAAGTGTAAATCGTGGATTGGCCGTTTCCTTGGCTAACCTTGCTAGTGGATCAATTTTATCATTCTTGTTATGTGCAACACTTGTGAGGGTTACATTTCGGATTTGTTGTAGAAGTTGTAGAGCATATTTATGATATATGGCTAACTCTAGTTTTCTAATTTTAAAATCACCCACTAGTTGTTTGATTATAATTTGAGTATCTCCATACATGCGGAGTTTTGAAATTTTCATACTAATTAAGAGTTTAAGATCTGCTATTAAAAAGCCTTGCATTTAGCTTCATTATTTATGCGATATTTTGATAAGCCATAAGAATGTCAAACTATATGTCCCTGTGGTGTGATGAATATGAAGCCGATCCCAATTCATACTGTTGTGTAAGTGGTTGACATGTTGTATTGATGCCATCGAAATAGAGTTTTCATTCTGTAGGATATTTATCTTCACTCAATTTGAGGATCTGTTCATTCAACAATTCGTAGATATATGTTTTGTCCTGGATTTAAAAAATATTTTTTGCAAGTTCATGATGCTTTGGTTATCACTAAGGAGTTAATGTCTTCTTAGTTCTTTAAGGAAGATTTTAATTGAAACTATTCTCTTGTAGGGCTTTATTTATAGCTATATATTCAACTTCCATAATTGATAATGCAGCTATTTCTTAAAATTATGACACCTTATTGATAGCCCTGCACCTGACATGTAGATACCGTTGATGTTGTTTTCCCTTCAGGTCTTCTCTTAGATTGATATCATTGCAGCCATATAATTTTATGTCAGTTCTTTTAGATAGTGTGATGGTTGCTTTACAACTTCCCAATATTCTTTCCAAGAATTGGACATGCATTTAGTATCTTATTCCATTTCTTGTCTAATATCTAATCTTGTGCAGACAATAGCATGCATAAGAGATTCAATGGTTGAGGCATTGGGGACTTTGGACATATATATAGCCTTCAAATTTTGAAAATGTTAAACAATCTGAATTAACAATGACCTATATGTTGTAATAGTTATAGTCTTTCCAAACTTCTTATTGAACTTGTCTAGCAGCTTTTGCTTGTTCTTGCTAATGTTGGCAAAGGGCCTAATTGGGCCAACCTGGGCCAAATTAGACTTGTCTTGCTGATTAGGTATATGGCTAGATTAGGTAGTGTCATCGGACACTCAAGCGTGACGAGTCTTAAGCTATGTTATGGGCCAATAGCGCCATTTAACTCGAGTAAGTTATGTTTTCTTAAACTTAATATTATACCAAATAATGAGATGATTATAATATGAACTGCTTAGAAGGAATTGATTGATGGAAGTATATAAGATAAAAAACATAATTAAAGATAACATGATCATATGAGATAGATATCCATCTAAAAGGCAATGAGATAACTTGGAAAGTCCTCATTTGAAGTTCACAACATAGACTTGTATTAACTTGGGCATTTGTATTTTGCAAACTACCATTTGAATCATAAATTTGCTTTGAATTTGGGACATCAACATTCTTAAAAATAGGAAGAAGATGAGGGGCTAACTCATATGGAGGATTTGGGTGAATGCCCTTGGATGCAGATAAGATTATATTAGGCATCTCTGGATTTAATAAAGTAAGAGGTGGCTCTAAAGCCTTTGATATCATAGTACAATCTCGAGTTTGTTTTAATTTTGTGTACACTCTTGAACTGAAGTAAGTGGAACTGCGTTGATACGTGTGAATATTGATTTTGTATTATTTGTATGGTTTCCTTTTTTATGTACGGATCAATATCAAATAATATTCTCTATTTCGTGAAAGCCTTAAAATTTTCGAAGTGGTGGTGCCAAAAAATTTTGCAAGAGCAGCAAGCAGCAATGCTTTTTAATTCAACCTTTTGTCAAAAAGCTCTTTAATACAGAAGCATATTAACGTTTGCTTTTACCAAAAAACTTTGTCAAAGAATGTCTAAAATGACAAGCGTTAGCAACATCTACTTGCAACAATTCGCCAAAGATAACCCAAAAGAATATAAGATAGATTTTTTTGAAATAGACCAGAGTTATCTCCTTCAATAGATTGTGTTAATAATGTTGAGAATGAAAAAAGACAATGCAGTAATCACCAAGCAAATGCAAATTTGACATAAATGTATGCATAATCTCAGGTTGGGATGCTCCAAAGAGAATTTGTCTCCAATAGAAAATGATATTGGAATAACAAGATCAAACATATAGCTTCAATGAGAATAAGTTTATGTTCGCCTCGAAAAGTTGAGAATTGCTTGTGTTGAGGAGGGTTTGATCCTTGCTTAAAGAAGAAAGGAAATTGAGTAGATAAAGTTGTTGCTGAGATGTTGCAGCCTTCAGTCCCCAAAGACTATGGAATGCTTGTAACATGAGAAATTATAATTGAAATAATGGTGACTTAGTGAAATAACTGGGGCCAAGCCATGAGGGACAATTGAGGTGGGATGTGGAGTTTGCGAAGGGAATGGTGATATAGAACTCAAACTCTAACAATATTGAATTAACGAAGATGGAGCAAATATGCCAAAGAGAGATTGAACTGGAAAATATGAGCAACAGGAGATAGGGAACAATGAAAAAATTAATATGGCCAAGACATCATTCATGAAGTGGGAGAAGGGGTCGGAGCATGGGGATGAATCAAACAAGAGATGAATGTTGACACCATAAGGCTTCAAAGAAAGTGGCCAAGAAGGGTCTTCCACGAAGAACTGCAAGTAAATGTATGAAGCAGTGACTTACTGACACAAGCAAGTAGAAGCACATGAGGGAAGGTCACCGCCATTGGCCGTGAATGAAAATGAGTGAGGAACGTCAATCAGCCACTGTTGTCGAAGCGACAAGAGCATGAGCCAAGTGCAAACTTAAGGGAAATGTGGGTCTAGTGAGCAGGAGAGGCGGACGAGTGCACACCCTGCACATTGTGCGTTTCTGTGAGGTGGTGAGTGAGCAGAGAGGGCTTTTGACATTCGAGACTGTCAATGTTTTGGTCCTTCTTGGTCCAACCACAAGGCCTGACCAATTTGTTTGAGCAGGGGTGATGGTCTTGCTAAACTAGATAAGATAGTCCATCAAGGTTTAGCTCATTGAGCTCTAAAGTCAATTTGACTAAGCTGGTCAATCAGATTTGATATGGGTTAGGCTCTACTTTAGATTTAGTAGGATCATCTTTGCATAACCTAGGGTTTACCTGAGACCAATGTTCAAGAAAAAATATGTTCACGAGAACAATTTGATTTCTGCGTTGAAATGGGTGAGTTTAAGGACTTGTTAGACTTGGAAGATGGTGGGTTTATCTAGAGCTTACTAGGTTAGGGGTGACCCAAGACTTGCTAGGTTAGGTTAAGTTAGTGAAAGCATGCATATGGAAGGCCATAAAAACGTATTAATGAAAGCATATATGTATCCTTGAAGTCCTCAAAGTGGATGCAATGAACATGGAAACATATTTGATCAGCACACATACATTAATTGCACTCAAATTTTGGCTTTCATGTTCCAGGACATGCAATGATGTATGCTTGTAACATTTGAAGTGGCCATTTGGCTGCCGAAGCAAATGTAAAGTCGAAATCTTAATTCATTATATTTGAGGAGATAAATTTGATTATAAAATTATGTGACTTAGCAAGTATATGAATTATGAAGTGGCCATTTGGGATCACTTTTAATTTGTTACTTTTTAATTTTTTATTTTGTTGTGTTTTATCTATGTTTTAACTTGAAATAAAATATCTTTGACATGTTATTACATAATTGTTTTTAAAAACATTAAAAAAGATTTTTAGATTTTTTAACTATTTTTAAAACAAGTTAATTTAATTTTGAAAATAAAAATTAAAATCTTATAAAATTATACTAAATTTTTTTTTTAAATAAATGCAAAAAAACAAAAAAAAAACAAAAAGTATAAGTGATGTCAAACAAACCCTGAGAGCATTAATAGCATTTTCATTGAATCGGTGTATTGTACAAAGATAGATCAAGCACTATCGCCAAAGAAATTTCAGCTCTAGAAAACATTGAACCGGAAGATCCGTTCGTGCTAGAACGAAGATGGTAAATGTTATAGAAAACTCGGGACAAACTTGAGTCCGACACCCTCTTTATATTTATGGAAACGAGTATTCATATATTACTAGGGATTTCATCATAATCTTGTGTCATTAAAGGTTTCCATGATTTCATGTTGAATTTTAAAATAATCTTTATTATTCTATATATATGCAAATTCTTCTAAACAAAAAGTGCTTTCTTTGCAAAGGGCGGAGAGCCACGCATTGCTGATTTTGTTCATGGGTCTGATGGCTTGGGAGAAATAGGGCTGCCACCACCATTAGGTAAGAAGACCGATAGAACTGCTTCTGAATTCCTTATCGAAAAGGCCAATCAGTATCCCGGTGAACTATCTATACTTGCATTGGGACCTTTAACGAACCTAGCATTGGTAAGCAGCTACAATTTTTATTTCTTTTAAATAAGATTTACATGCATACCCCCCTGAATTCCCATCTATTTACATACATAACATCTTGGTTGGTATAAATGTAAAAAAATAGTAAAGTTTAGGTGTTAGATATCTAAATACATAGGAATTGGGTGATATGTATGGAAATGCCCCTTTTTCTTATACTTTTTTTTTTCCCTCCAATTATTCTTATTTTTATTTTATTTACAAGCATATGGTGCTTTAATCCTTTTTTTTTTCATTTTTTTTGTAATTTTATTTGCAGGCTATAAAAAGTGATTCTTCATTTCCTAGCAAGGTTAAGAGGATCGTTGTGCTTGGTGGGGCATTTTTATCTGCCGGCAATGTTAATCCTGCTGCTGAAGCAAATGTAAAGTCAAAATCTTCCCTTATCTTGAACCAATTTGTCTTTCAAATCACTATGTTATGGAATTTTATTTGGCTAGAGCTACATTTGTGGCTTTTCTTCTTAAAATTTTCACTTATTTGTTGGATAAGTGCTTACAATAAATGCGTAGTATCTTCATTAATGCATATGAATAGTGCATATAATGAGATAAATAGGACTAGCCAAAAGTTCAAAATAATTGGAAAAAAAGCGTTTTAGGTTTATTAGTACTTCTTCCCTTTGGGTATTATTTGTGATTATTTGGTTCTTAGCGAAGCTATGAATTTCTATAATTTATTGATTTTGGAGGCATCGGTATGGACATGCTTTTGACATGATTTTATAATTTATGTAATTATATATTTTATAAATTTTAGAATAATTTATAATCATCACATAAATTATGTAAGGATGAAATTAGTCAAAAAAGTTCTATCATTATAAAAATGGAAAAAAATATTATTTAAGAATGAATAAATAAATAAAAAATTATCGTATCTTGACATTGAGCTAAGAAAAAAAATTGTGAAAAATTATGAAGTATAATAAAAAAATATATAAATAAATAAAATCTATAAAAAAATTGGGAAAATTTTAATCATAAATAATTTGTTAGATTATTACGTACAAAATAAACACGTTTGAGGCAATATAACTTATCAAAATCTAATATTCTATAATACATTTTGTTAGTGTCTATTAGATTTAAACTTAATCATTCATGATGCATGTATTCGACATGAATGTCTGAAATTTATTTTATTTTTATTTTCTAATTTGGATATGTGACAGGCGTGTCTGTTGGACCTGTGACCTGTGTTGCACATTTGTCCATATCCGGCACGCGTTGGTCACTGAATGCGTTTTTATAATGAAGTGTCAGTGCATCATAGGTACTTGCTCATTCCAGCCTATAAACAGATGATTATTCTATGGAATTATAGTTATTCGATTATGCATTGAACGACTATGCATCGGGCCTAAGTCGGTTTTAATTTTCAAGTCAAATTCAAGATTCTATTCACACTTGATCTTTCATACAAACCACTTTATGCATTATATAAGTACATGGTCGTAATTTGTTGAATGGGATCACTCATTCTTTTTCTATGTTCAGCCAAATGCAGGGGTGGAGGTTGACGAAATGACCAATATAGTGATTAGAGGTTAGTGGTTATTTTAGTTGGTGCTATACATGTGTATTTTTTCGTCGGGTGGTCGACAATGGCTACTAAAAGGTTGGATGTGAGAGTTAAAATTAGAGGCTTTCTTAGGAGGAAATCAATGACAATCTTAAGGGAGTGTCGATTGATGTGGCGGTTTGACATATGAAGCGATAGAATTTATCTCCAATGAACATAACCATTCAAAATTATACTAAGATTTGAAAAGAGAATATGGGAGGGAGAGAGATTGAAGAGCATTAGTGAGATAAAAATAAGAAAAATATTTGAAGTTAAATGTTTATGTAATATTTTTTTTAAGACAAGTAGGCTTTATCTCCTTGTTGAATTATAGGCTTAGATGGATCTCACCGAAGCAATATTATCATGTTCTTTTCTTGCTATTCTTCCTACTTTTTTATTTTTTTTTTGCATTCACTTGATCGACATGTTGTACAAAAAATGATCTTAATTTATTAGAGTTTAACGAAAATATGACACTCAATAGTACCAATAGAGAAAATGGATTCATGTAGCCGAGACACCCCCCCCCCCCCACACACACTTAGTGGGATAAAGGCTTGTTGTTGCTGTTGTTGTTGTTGTTGTCGTATTCTCGTGATCGGCATTGTTTTCGGGCAAGCACTTTTCCCCAACCATTTCGAATGTTAGCCTTGCATTTCTGCTAGATGAATTTAATGCCTAAAAGGAGGGAGCCCAACTATTCCCACATGTTTGGATAATTCCATGTCTATTTCTTGGGTATTATTTATTCTACTTGGTGCTTTTATGTTGGGAAATTTACACACATACCCCACAATTCTTATGTATTTACGCGTATCAACACATAAACTATCATATTTACATTTATAATAATTTGGTGCCTTAAGTCTTTACATGTAAAGGTGTCCCTCACATTTTAAAATTCAAGTAATAGTGATATTTTTGATGTGATGTTTTGAGTGTTATTACATGTAAATATGAAATAGGTGTTAGATATGCAAATGCATAAGAATTGTGCGGTAAATATGTAAATTCCCCTATTATGCTCAGAAAAACCTCGCCATTCGCACGTTCGGCATCGTTCTCGGGCACACGCTTTTTCCTAACAATTTTGAACATTGGACTCCCATTTCTAGTTGGATTTGGAGAGACATATATGGATAATTTGTCCTGGCTATTATTTACTCTACTTATTGCTTTTATGTTGGGAAATTTACGGACACACCACAAAATTCTTATGTATTTACATATCTAACACATAAAATTTTCATATTTTAATTATAACAAACATCTAAAATAATATGACCTACTAATTTGTTTCATCAAATGCTAATCTTACAGATCTATGGCGATCCAGAAGCAGCTGACATTCTCTTCACCAGTGGAGCTGAAATAACTGTTGTTGGCATCAACATCACCACTCAAGTCGCCTTCACAGGTCCACATTTTTTGGTTTTCCTCTCATTCATTCCATTTTGTATTTTGGGATAATTACATACCGACCACCCGAAACAATGATATTTACAAATTAACCACCGAGGTGATTTTTTTGAACTACCAAGATCAAACTATTGATAAGTTGATAAGAATGAAAATAAGAGCTGGGGGATTTATCATGAATTTTAATATTTGAGTGTGAATTTGAAATATAGATGAAAGGACGTGATTGATTTGTAAATAACAAGTTTCGGGCGGTCTGATCTGCATGTAATGGGCATTTACATACATACCCACACAATTCTTATGTATTTGCATATTTAACACCTAAACCTTCATATTTATATAAAAAATACCATTTTGAGGCATAGGTTTATGAGTAGGGGTGTAAACGAACCGAACACGAACGAACAGAGCTTGTGTTTGTGTTCGGTTCGTTTGAATTTTAGTTTATTTGAAATAAACTCGTGTTCGAAATTGTTCATGAAGTCAATGTTCGTGTTTGTTTCTTAACGAACAAGCCGAACACGAGCTGTTCGCGAACGACGAGTCAGTTTGACATCCTTAATATTAATATATATAAATAATATATTATATTAATTATATAATTTATATTATATAAATGTATAATGTCTATATTAGTATATTACTAATATAGTATATTAATATATTATTATTATTAATTTATTATATATTATAATTTATTATATATTATAATTTATAAAATTTAATTTTTTAAAATATCGTAAATTTTTTATATTTAATTATTTTAAATTATTTTATATTTCGAACAATAACGATTCGAACGCTGTTCGTGTTTGGTTCGTTAATCTAATCGAACGAAAAAATTTTGTTCATGTTTGTCTCGTTTATTTATCGAATGAATCGAACACAAACTCATTTACGAACCGAACACGAACTATTCGCGAACAACGTGCTTTTTGACAGCCCTATTTATGAGGCCAAGGTTTTGTGAGTGTAAATATGAAACTTTTGGGTTTAGATATGTAAACACATAAGAATTGTGTCGTATATATACAAATTACCCATGTTTACTATTAATATGCCTTTTTTCTTGTATCAGATGCTGACCTTTCTGAGTTGAGCTATTCGAAGGGAAAGCATGCAAAATTAATCTGTGAAATGTGCAAGTTCTACAGGGACTGGCATGTAAAATCTGACGGCCTCCATGGTAAAAATTACTTCAATTTTTTTGTTTTTAATTACATTTTTGCTTGTTGAGGTGGATTTTGGATGGCTTTATTTATGACAATTTTTTGTTTTTTTTTTTTAAATTTTTCAGGCATTTTTCTACATGATCCTGTTAGTTTTGTTGCACTTGTTCGTCCTGATCTTTTCACGTACAGGAAGGGTGTGGTGAGGGTTGAGACTCAGGGCATCTGTGTGGGACATACTCTAATGGACCAGGGATTAAAAAAGTACGCGACTTTGACTTTTATGCCCTTAAGGGCACTCTTTGGAATAGGGGGCAAATGAGCTTGAGCTCGTCTTGACTCCGCTCATTGGCTATCAAGCCGGCTTGTCATTTTGGCGAGCTCCTGCTGCCTCCTCTGGCCGCCAATACATTCTTCGGCTAGCTCGTGAAGCGGTTGCTACCGGTACAAGCGTAGCTCGAGTTCGCCATTTGAGCTCGAACTCACCGTTTGCCAGACGAGCCGGGCTTGAGATTGGCATGGCTCTAGCTCGATTCATTTGCACCCCTACTCCGGAATTGCATTTCATTTTTTATTTGAGGCATTTACATACATGCCTCACAATTTTTGTGTATTTATATATTTGATATGTATATTTTTATATTTACATGCATAGCACTCAATCTTTTGTTAGATCAAAAATGTTTTTTAAAAATGAGGTATGTTTTTTATGTATGTTTATGACCGAAGTGCTATAAATGTAAATATAAAATTTTAAATGTTAGATATATAAATACATAAGAATTTTGTGGCATGTATGTAATTTTTTTCTTTTTATTTTAGGGGTTTTTACATAACTCCCAATTCCTATGTATTCATACTAGGGCTGCAAACGAGCCGAGCTTGAGCGAGCTCAAGCTTGGCTCGTGTTCGGATCGTTCGAAATAGCTCAATTTAAATATTCGTGTTTGTGTTTGGCTCGTGTTAGGCTCGTGTTCGGCTCGAAATTAACTCGTTAAACTAAAATTGAGAAAAATAGATGTAAAGTGTGAGATTTGAATCTGGATCAAATTTATACAAAATAAGACAGTAACCACATTGTCACATGAGGTGTTATGATTTAAAATTATACATAAATATATAAATATATTATTATATAAATAATATATGTAATATATTATTATATAAAAAATTATATAATTTTTCTTTCGAGTCATTTCGAGCCGAACACGAGCGAACAAACTGTTGTTCGTGTTTGACTCATTTACATTTTGAGCTTAAAAATTTGTTCGTGTTCAGTCCGTTAGGCTTAACGAACGAGCCGAACACGAGCTGTTCATGAACGAGCCAAATTGACAGCCCTAATTCATACATATATAACATTTAAGTTTTAACCCCACTCTTTTCAAAAATATCATTGTTTTAATTTATGGAAAAAAAAAATGCACATTTTTCATGCATATGTAAGGTGACATGTTTGTAAAAATTGAAATTTAGGTGTCAGATATATAAATACTTAGGAATTGAATTGGTATGTATGTAAATCTCCCTTTAATTTATTTTTTTTTATATTTTAATTTCAAATGAAACATATTTGTCATGTTTAAAATATGTTATTTTAAAAAATGCTGAAAACATTTAAAAATAAATTATTTTGAAAACTAAAAATAAAAGAAAAAAAAAATTCAAACGGCCTACTATTTTTCATCCTTTTTATTTCTTTTATTATTATTATATAATTTATTTATTGGCTGTGATTTTTGTGGAACAGTTGGAATGGGCCTAATCCTTGGTCAGATCATTCACCCATATCAGTTGCATGGACTGCTGATGTCCCTAATATCCTAACCTTCATAAAAAACCAACTCATGAAGCCATGATTGAAGAAATCTAGCCGTTCATTTGCCATGGGAGATGTGCTAATGCATGTTGTTGTTGTAATGATTGCTACTTGTCTTTTTTTTTTTATTCTTCGATCAATAAAAAGATTATGTATTGTATAAATAAGTTGCATATATTTGATAAGGGTTATATATGCAAATGCTTATGTAAATTCCTCTTTCTTAGTGGCACTGAGTATTGTGCTTTAATGCTGCTTGTTCTGGCGGTATTTACATACATACCATGCAATTGTTATGTATTTACATATCTAACACCTAAATTTTACATTTTTACATTTGTACAGCTCAAATCTTACACATTTGTATATATAAGAAGGAATTCAGATGAATATAAGTTAATATAAGTGAGTGGATTGAAATAAAGATGAAGATTAATTCAAATATGAAAGGCAAAATGCAAACCTTGTGTCTGAAGCAGCTCCAGATCCAGCACTGATGGCTGAACCCTAGCAACCCTAGACATTGCATTGTTCTCTTCAGGAGTGCCAGATTCCAGGAAGGCTCCAACCACCTTACCATCTTTGATCCAATAAGAACCAAATTTTGGGTTTGGAGAAGTTGGATTGTTGTCGCCGAATAGAACAGTTTCGCCGTTGTTATTGCCGTAGAATTGCCATGATAGATCGAATGAACGAGAGTAGAAGTATGGTAGGTAGTCATATTC
>NEWO01000119.1:645197-667936 GCA_003013225.1 Phalaenopsis aphrodite
ACAACAAAATGGTTTACTTTCAACTGATGCACAAGTAACAGGAGCTGAAGCAAAAGATAGAGTAACCCAGATCATATGCATACACACCACTCAATTTTTACGTATTTACATATCCACCACTTAAGCTTCAATTCTTACATAACACTTTTTAACAGTTAAAATGTTAGTATTTTTGACGCGATATAAAAGATATGGATGGTATAAATGCAAAAATTAAATTTTCTGTGTTAGATATATATGTATATATATGTAAATACATTTTATTTAGGTGGTATGTATGTAAATGATCCTACTAAATGACCTTAATGAGATTTGAGCAGAAAAATGATACTCAACTGCACCAAGGATCAGGGTAAACCATTGTGACATTGAAGTTGTTGATTCTCATTGCTGCACTAACTTCGAGGCCAATATATCCACCCCCAACAATCACAGCCTTTCCATTCCTCTTTGATTGGATTGCTTCTACAAGTTTGTCAGCATCTTCAATCTCCCTCAGGTAGAAAATATTATTAGCATTTGCACCTTGGACACCAGAATCAGATAATTTTATAGCCTGCACAGTCACAATAATGCAAGATTAAGAAAATAGGAAGATTTACATATATACCATTTAGTTACTGTGTATTTACATATATAATAGCTAAACTTTAATTTATGGAAGATTTACATACATACCACTCAATTCTTATGTATTTGCATATCTAACACCTAAACTTCAATTTTTATATACATGCCATCTTACCTATGCATTTTCTAGAGATTGAAGTGGTGTCTTTTTTATGTGATATGAAAGATTTGGGTGGTATAAATGTAAAAAGTAAAGTTAGATGCTAGACTTGTAAATACACAGGGTGGCATGTATGTAAATGCCCCTTCATTTATATGCCACCTTACCTAAGCATGAAAAGACTTATTTTACATCTTAAAAGTTAAAATAGTGGTAGTTTTGATGCGATATAAAAGATTTAAAGTGTTGTAAATGTAAAAAGTAGAGTTTAGGTGTTAGATATGTAAATACATAGAAATTGGGTAGTATGTTGTATGTAAATGCCCAAGAAAATATTAACACAAAAAATACAAGGAAAAAATATAACATCTAACTGAATTCATTTGATTTGCACAAAAAATATAACAGCTAACTGAATAAGAATATATTATATGAACCAATTCTCTTTATGTTAAAAAAATCTATCATGAAAGTAATTTTTTGTATCAAGATAATTAATAAAAAATAATAAAAAACTAAAGAAAGAATTGATTTTGTTGATCTTAATGCCATATAATCAAATAGCACATGAACTGATTTGGAGTGCTAAAAAGCAAGAAAATATGCATAAAAATATTTTTTTTTAAAATTAAAAAGGTGCATGACAGAGAACTCATTAATAATTAATAATGTATTTTTCTAGTCACTCTAGAATTTTTAGATATCATAGGTTTACATCACCAATCAACATGGGAGTGCTTCCTTTTTCCTTTTATTAACTAAGGAGATGCTTACAAAAGATATCCAAAGCTAAGTGCTTTGATGTATGCTTTTTAATAGATGATATATTGTAAATAATATGATAGTTAGAAAAAAACAAGTAAAAATTAACAAAAATAGAGAAAATGATTAAAAGATAGCGGTCTGGTAATAGAATTAATAGAAAAAAGATTAAGTAAATGGTATATAAATGTTGCGACTATAATGTTAATAATTATCATGCAATTGTTGGAATGGAGAAGCTTTAGTATATGACAAAGGCTAAAAATTTATGGAAGCAACTTCACTTTATTTATCACATTTACTTGACTTGATACAAACTCAAAGACTCCACCCCTATTTATAGTAGTGACACCTCTTAAATTAATGGCTAGAATTGTGCCACTACAATTTCAATCTAATGGTTACAAATAATTCCATACCTACCACACAATAATTCCACACCTACCACACCTACCACACAATAATTCCACACCTACCACACCTACCACACAATAATTTCATACCTACCACATATTCTAGAATAAACTTTTAGATGAGACATAATTAGGACTTATTTAAACAACTAAAATCAAGTTTATATTTCAACACCCCCTCTTAAACTTGATTTTGTGACTCGAAGTAAACTTCTCAGTTTAATAAAGTCTTCACTCTTGAGTGGTTTGGTAAAAATATCTGCAACTTGATCTTGAGACTTCACGTACTGCACTTATATCTCCTTTCTGTCAATGCATTCTTTGATGTAGTGATAGCGCATATCAATGTGCTTGCTTCTATCGTGAAAAATTGGATTCTTTGCTAGCGCGATTGCAGACTTGTTGTCGATACAAATCTTGATTGTCTCTTCTTATAGTAAACTTAACTCCTTTAATAGGTTTCAAATCCAAATTGCATGACAAAAACATGAGGTTGAATCCACGCACTCTGCTTCGCAAGTAGAAAGTGATAATTAGTTGTTTCTTTGAGATCCAAGTGAAAGCAGTGTCTCCTATAAAGAACACGAACCCTGTAGTGCTCTTTCTATCATCCATTTCTCCAGCCCAATCACTGTCGCTATATCCTACAAACTTGAAATTGTTGGATGATGAGTAAAATAAGCCAAAATCAATTGTACATTTGATATAGCGCATAATTCTTTTAGCGGTCTTCAGGTGGGTAGTAGTCGGAGTCTCGATATAGTGACTAACAAATCCAACAACATAAAGAATATCAAGCCTTGTGCATGTCAAGTAGCGCAAACTTTCAACCAAACTTTTGAAAGCTGTTGGATCAATTTTTTTTTCATTTATCATACTTTGATAGCTGGACTCCACATTCTACAGGGGTTTTTATAGGTCGGCTATTATCCATCTTGAACTTTTTTAATATCTCTTTTGCATAACCTTCTTAAGATATGAAAATCTCATATTCCGTTTGCTTGACTTCAATGCCAAGGTAGTATGTCATGAGTTCAATATCTGTCATTTCGAACTCCTTTGTCATCGCTTCTTTAAATTTTTAAACATGTTTGGATTATTTTCGGTGAAGATCAAGTCATCGACATGATTAGACATTTTCATTCTCATTCTTGATGTAAAGAGCATACTCATAAGGACACTTCATGAAGCCTTTCTCTTGCAGACACTTGTCTATTCGGTTATTTCATGCTCTTGGTGCTTGCTTCAAACCGTATAGAGTCTTTTTTAGCTTTAAAACCTTGTGTTCTTGCCCTTTAACTTCATATCCTGGTGACTGTTGAATGTAGACTTTTTCAAGTATTACATTCAAGAAGGCAAATTTTATATCCATTTGATGTATTCTTTACTTATTTTGAGCTGTCAAAGAGATGATTAGTCCAATAGTTTCTAATCGAGCAACAGGGCAAATACCTCATCATAGTCGATGTCTGTTCTTTGACTGTAGCCTCTTGCCACCAATCTTGCCTTGTATCTTTCAATTTCTCCTTTGGAATTCTTTTGTGCTTTGTACACCCACTTCACATCAATTGTCTTATGCCCTTTAGGAAGTGAAGCTGGCTTCCATGTGTCGTTCTTCTCGATTGCCTTGATTTCTTCATCCATTTCATCTTTTCACTTCTTGCTTTGTATGACTTCTTGGAAATTCATGGGTTCACAATCGACAAAGAGACAAAAAAAGTAAGATTATCTTGATTCATAGTTACCTCATAAAGATCTTCTAATCTTCTGAAGCGTGGTACTCTTTCACTTGAATTTTCTCTTGAAATTAATGACGATGAGTCGCTTTGATTACTGTAGTCAATGTTGTTTGTAGAGTAGTAGGCTATTCTTTTGCTTGCTCGATCATTGACTGCTCTGCATCTTCTTCTTGAAATTATGGAAAAAAGTTGTAGTCATTATCATGTAGTCCCCAGTCTCATTCTCCTCCTTCATCGAATATGACATCTCTGTTGATGGTTATCTTCCCTGTATTTGGATTGTATAACTTGTAGTCTTTCGAGTTATTGTCGTTACAAATGAAAATAAATTTCTCGCTCTTGTCATCCAGCTTACTTCTTTTCTCATCGGGTATGTGTACATGAGTTATGCATAAAAAAACTCATAGATGAGATATGTCGGGCTTCCTTCCACTCCATGCTTCTTGTGATGTCTTTCTCAACACACTTCTTGTTGGTGATCGGTTAGCCAAATAAACAGCACATGCAACCGCTTCTATCCAAAACTCCTTCGGCAATCTCTTACTTTTTAGCATGCTCCTTACCATGTTAAGGATGATTTTATTTTTTCTTTCCGCTACTCCATTTTGTTGGGGAGTCTTGGAACAGTTAAAAGTCGATGTATTCCGTTGGCTTCACAGAATTCTTGAAATT
This sequence comes from Phalaenopsis aphrodite, assembly GCA_003013225.1. NCBI lineage: Eukaryota > Viridiplantae > Streptophyta > Magnoliopsida > Asparagales > Orchidaceae > Phalaenopsis > Phalaenopsis aphrodite. The sequence goes on from NEWO01000119.1 coordinate 649,514, forward strand.
CTTTTGAAGTGAATTCTCCTCTTCGATCAAATCATATAGCTTTAATCTTGGGATCACTCTCTTTCTCTACATCTGCCTTAAACTTTTTGAATATTCCAAAATCCTCTGATTTTTGTTTTAAGAAATATACCCATGTTTTTCATGAAAAATCATCTATGAATAGCAGAAAATAATTGCTCTTACCGAGTAAGCTTGGTTTTATTGGACCACAGACATCTGTATGTATGAGCTCAAGAGGCTTTTGGGCTCTTGAACTTGACTTCCTTGGAAAGCTTTTCCTGAAGTGCTTTCCGAGTAAACATCCTTCACATAATTGATCAGGGTGGTTGATGCAAGATAATACTCTCACCATCTCTTTCTTTGAAAGCAAATCAAGTCCTCCAAAGTTGAGATGTCAAAATCGAAGATGTCAGAGCCAAGAAGCATCTTTATAATAGATCTTCAGACATTTGACAATATCATTTTGAATGTTGAGTGAGAACATTCTATTTTTAGACATTGACACCTTAGCAATAAAGTTACCAATATTGTCTTTTAATAAAAGTGTATTTTCTTTCAAGTGAATATCATATCATTTCTCCAAGAGTTGCCATAAACTCAAGATGTTGCTCTTCATATTCGACACAAAGTAAACGTTAGAAATAAATTGATGCTTCTCACTTTTCTGACTGATGAGAATGTTATATTTTCCTTTCACCTCTATCTTTGACTCATCTCCAAAATACACATTACCGCTTACTGATTCGTCAAGCTCTACAAACATGTTTTGTCTCCCACACATATGGTTGCTTGCACCAGTATCCAGGAACCATATACTATTTTCACCTCTTTCTTTGTCCTTGTATGCTAGAAGTAAAGTGTCATATTCTTCCTTTTTTTCTTCAATGTAGTTGACTCTTTCATTAACTTTGTACTTAGGTGTTCTACATTCTTTCGCATAATGCCCGAACTTGTTACAATTATAGCACTTAATTTGAGATTTATCATACCTCGAGTTTGAGCGTCGTCGACCACGTCCTCTTGTAGATCTTTCTCATTTCTCATAGTTATTGTTGGTACTCCATCCTTCCTTGTTAGCATAACCTCGTCCATGTGCACTACCTCTTCCATGTTGGCTTCTAATATTGTTGAAGCTTTCATCTTTCTGAGTTGGTTGGAGATTTGTCTTGAGAAGTTGTTCGACAATCTCTTCATTCATCTTCTTCTTTTCTTCATGGGCTTGCAATGAACCCAAAAGTTGTTCTATCGTCATGGTTTGTAAATCCTTAGTCTCTTCAATAATGGTTGTGATACTATCAAATTTTGAATCTAACGATCGAAGAATCTTGTCCATGATGACCACATCTTCTAACTTCTCACCATTTCTTTTTAGTTGATTGGAAATGATAATGACTCTAGAAAAGTAATCGGAGACCAACTCACCTTCTTTCATATGCAAAACATCAAATTAGCTTCTTAAAGTTTGAAGTCGTACTTTTTTAACATTCTCTTCTCCCTTATACGAGACCTCGAACTTCTTCTATGCTAGCTTGGTCCAAGTAGCACTTGAGATTTTTTCATAACCATCTTCATCTAAAACTTGATAGATGAGGAAGAGAGCCTTCTTGTCTCACTTTTGCAAGTATCTTTTGCAAGTCTCTTAAGCTATCCTTTTGTGTTGTGGATAGAGCGGACTCGTCGCTTGGCTCATCGTAATCTTTCTCCAAAACCTCCCAAACTTCATGCGCTCCAAGGAGTGCCTTCATCTTGATACTCCAATTGTCGTAGATGCTTTCCTTAAGCATTGGAACTTGGAAGGAACTATGCCATCGTTTGTCATTGCTCTATAAAGGAACCTTTAAGCTCTGATGCCACTTTGTTAGAATGGAGAAGCTTTTAGGATATGACAATAGCTAAAAATTTATGGAAGAAGCTTCACTTTATTTATCACATTTACTGGACTTGATACAAACTCAAAGACTCCACCCATATTTATAGTAGTGACACGTTCTAAATTAATGACTATGATTGTGTCACTACAATTCCAATCTAATGGTTACAAATAATTTCATACCTACCACACAACCTACCACACAATAATTTCATACCTACCATATATTATAGAATAAATTTTTAGATGAGACATAATTAGGCTTTATTTAAACAACTAAAATCAAGTTTATATTTCAACAACAATATCATTAGAGATAAGGCAATATCTAAGAAAAATATGTTTAGGTATCTTGAAGCTATTATACTAAAGAAAATATCAAGTAATGTCTCAGAAATGTGATAATATGATATCATTAACACAGAAAGGTAAATTTAATAAAATTGCAATCAGCCTAAAAATATTATACGGATTTGAAAGTTGGGATGTAAAAAAACTAGAAATTATGTCAAAACTAGAAAGAATAAATTAAAGAATGGTATGGACATGCACAATGAAAGTAGAAAATGCATATATTAGAAGAGTTGATCAAATTAGTATCATCAAAGTATTGGGAAAAAAATTGAGTATATCGAAATTTACATATATAGGAGTTCTTCAAGGTTTATAAAAAAAAACGCTTACTGTGGAACCTGTAGCAATAATCAAAATTTCATAGGTGAAGGCTACTCCACTGGCACTAGTAAGAATCTTAGAAGCAAGATCTGCCTTTACAATCTCTGTGCTTAGTATAAGATCAATGCCTGCGCAGAAATACATTTTACAAGTATTCAATAAGTTATATTAACAAAAGTTCATTTTTTAAAGCTTTCATTTAAGCCAGATTAAATACTATTCATTTAAGCCAGATTAAATACTATTCATTGACTGAGATAACAATAAACAATAGGAATATCATTTAATTATCGCCACAACCTTTATATAATGTAACTTAGGGGAGGATTTTGGTGGCTTAAACTAGTCAATGGCATGGAATATAAACTAAGAACAAATGCTGTTTACTTTTTTCAACTTAAAGCTTCTTTCCGCATAAAAGAAAGTGCTTTTTGGTAATATATTGAATGATAAATCATATTATGAACAACTTGAAGATGAGAATGCAGGTAAAACTTACCTTTTTCTATATACCATTGTGGAAGAAGCCTCTCTCCTCCACTTCCAACACACACGTGAAAGCCTGGAAGCCTTGCGGCACCTAGGGTAAAGAAAAGTGAAATTTACATACATAGGACACAATTCTTATGTATTTACATATCTGAGACCTAAGCTTTCATATTTACATAAATAGCACTTTGGTGCTTTATACCTATGCATGAGAAGTTGTATTCCACTTAAAAAAGTTATAATAATGTTATTTGTGATGTGGTATTAAATATTTGAGTGCCAGCTGTGTAAATAAGTGAAAGTTACACACAAGAAAAAGAATAAGATGTGTGTAAGTTTAAAAGAAAAAAGCAAAGAATGATAAACAAAACCACTAGGTTACATCGTTAATTTGTGTACTAACTAAAAAAAATGTGTTTTATTTGAGTAGACATAAAAAGAGGATGCCATTATTGGTTGCTAAATAGCTTTGAATTCCGCATATGCAATTGAAACAACCAATTCATGCGCAAAATAAGGAAATATGAACTTACTACATATAAATCAATTCATTTTGAATGCATGTAGAAACCTTCAATGAATTGGGATGATTCTTTCATGCTAATAGAGTTCAAGAAGTGGACTTTATTAAAATTAATAAAAAAAAACTATGTTTAGGCAAAAAATCTGGCCTTAAGATTTATAATTATCAGTTATTTTATGAGTGTATAAGACTGATATATGATGTTATTTAAATTTTGTTAACTCTGTCTTGCTTATAGGGGATTGGGTTCATGTATCACTCACAAAGTACAAAAAAGTGTTGGTAGAAAATTGTTGAAAGCTGTCATGTATATAAAACAAAAACTTAATAAAATACTAGATAATTGAGCCTATTAATGATTCTGAAAGCTGTCATGCAATCAGAAAAAAAAGGGCCGCTAGAAGATGAACTAAACTAGCATAGGGATTTTATTTTGCAGCCCATTGCTAGCTGCATTAATAACTTTTTATATCATTAATTTATAGCAAGTACTTCAAGAGGATATATAGGTAAAATCTTCTCCCTCCTTCAACCAGATGGCAACCATGTTTTTAGTATGTAGTTGGATGATTTAACTTTAATTGATTTTGAACACTCTTTAGGCATATACATAAATAGTATAAAATTCTTATGTATTTACATACCTCACACCTAAATTTTCATATTTGGACACATAGCATTTAAATCTTTAATATCACATTAAAAATTGTGTTGTTACCACTTCTTAAAAGTGAAATACACATTTTCATGCATAGGGTTAAAAGACCATAGTGATGCACATGTAAATATGAAAGTTTAGGTAAGAGATATGTAAATACATAAGAATTGTGTGTTATGCATGTAAATTTCGCAAATAATTATATTTCACTTCATTTTGGCTTAATAGATTATTAACTCCAGACAAGTTTTCTTAGAATGTGCATTTTGTTCTAATCATGGACGATAAATCATAAAAATTTATGGGTATAACCTAAATGAACGTATAGACAATAATGGACTAAAATTTATCCTTAGGACTTATGATTCACGAACAGGCCAAGATGCTCAGACAACATCATCTGGGATTTTTATTTCAGAATTTGTGCGATGTACCTTGAGGAAAAAGATATGCCTTGCTTAGTGCTGGACGTTCGTAGGGAGCCACCTGAAAAGATAATACCGAATACATTAACACCTAAAACCTAGTAACTTGAAGGCAAGACATCGTCAAAATACAAGTAAAAGCCAAAATAAATAAATAATTAAATAAAAATTTTAAGAGAGACATTTACATACATACCAGCCAATTCCTATGTATTTACATATCTAAAATCTAAACTGCAGTTTTTACATTTATGCAACTCAAAATTTTCACATCACATAAAAAATAACACCATTTAACTTTTAAAAAACGAAATACACATTTTCATGCACATGTAAGGTGGCTTATAAGTAAAAATTTAAGTTTAGGTGTTAGATATGTAAATACATAAGAATTAAGTGGTATGTCTGTGGATCTTTCAAAAATATAAAACAGAAGCAAAATACCCTGTAGGACCTCCATCGTAATAGAGTTGTAATCTGAATTGATGAACTGAAAATATTTAAAATCTCGTCTAACAGTATATTAAGAAGGATTTAAGTAAGTTCTACTCTGAATCCAGCCAAGCAGTATCAGAGGGATTTTAAATCCTATTATTTTGATAAAATACTTTTTCATTTCGGTTATTGGTTAATCCAAGTTCTGTTGAAGACCATCATTTATAGGATTTAAATGATTTAGGGATTTCTCCCTCTCACAAATCTTAAATCCTAAAACAATAATCACCGTAAAAAGGAATCTAGATCTTAAATCCTGAAAAGAAATCATATAATATATCAAATTTAGCAAGATTTAATAGTTGTGTAAAAGTTCTACGATTATAATACTAAGGTTTACTATATCTGAATTTACAGGATTTACAAAATATCACCAGGGAAAAATCGTAATTGTTGCCAAACAGTTCCTTAGCAAGTAAGAAGTAAATCTAATGACAAGTAAATATACTTACTGATTATTCGCACTTCTAGCTCAATTAAAATTCAAATCAAAAGAAATAATCACAATCCGAACCAAACATCAACAAGACTCTGTTCCAACTACCACACCAACCGCTGAAATGAACCAGAAATGCTTAATAATGTCTATTCTATTCTAGATGAATCAGAAAACAACGCATCATCAAATAATCCAGTAGTTACCACAACACGAAACCAGCCCTAAAAATAAATAGGGAAATGACCAATGCCTACCGCCTCCTTCGAGATGATCGCCAGTTCTCCTGGTTTAAGCCCCTGCTTTACGAATTCCCTGGCCGCATAACCCTATACAAGAAAAAAAAATGAATAAACCAAAAAAATAGCGACTCTTCTAACTTTATATGCAAACAAATTTATAGAAACCTAGATCGAGATTGGAGAAGACAAGCTCAACAGAGGAAAATTGATTCAAACTGAAGACAAAAGTTAAGATCAGAATAGCTTTACCATCACCGGAACTGAATAAAAACTCCGAACTCACCGCTGCTACACCACCGCCGACGATGATGTACTTGAAGTGATTCCTCGCCATGGATTGGCCGACGATGGAGTCGGCTTTCAGGGTTTGAAATCGGGAGCAGGATAGAAGCTGACCCAGCTTTCTTCTCTGTTTTCTCCCTCAAATTCTTATAGTCGAATGCAAGAGTGGCGATTCAGCGCTATTTATAGAAGAATGAAGTTGGAATGGAGGCGGGAGCCTACTTCTAAAAAAAAATATAATTACCTTTATACCACCCAATTCCTATGTATTTACATATACCACCAAAGTTTTTTCAAGGATAATTACATATAGACCATCCAAAACATTGATATTTACAAATTTACCATCTAGTTGATTTTTTGAACTACCGAACCGATGTACTTACATGTTCAACGATCAAACTATCATGAACTTTATAAAAATATTGGTTAGGCTTTTATCATGAACTTTGTTACTCGAGCGACAAATTGAAAATTTGATGAAAAGTGGTGGTTGATTTGTAAATAGCAAGTTTCAGGTGATCTACATGTAATTGCCCCTATAGATAACACCAAAACTTTGCTTCCTATTATTGTTTTCAATGATTGAAATATATGTAAAATTGAAATTATGGCAAGTTTGTCTACATGATTGAAATAGAACAAGCATGATTAATTCTTTATATGATGTAAACGAGCATGAAAAATTATACTCGAGTTTGAGAAATGTATGTACATTATACGTAATCCATAATTATGATGTGGACGAGCAGTAGAACGATGATTCTATATATGATGAGGAAGATTGACTATGCCACTACGTCTATGAAGTAAAAAATCATGATATTGAGAGAAAGACAGTTCGATTATTTTTTTGAAGTATATTATTGTTGCATTTTATTTTTTAATGAGAAAAAGTCACACACACACACACACAGATATATATCTACAAGTGTTGCGTTCCTCAAATCTTTGGTTGTCATCTGCAAAGTCAGCTCTGAGTCTCTTAGGGTCAGGGGTTTGAATTGTCTCTGTGTCATTAAGTGGAGTGGTTAGACACATGAGGTTTGTTGAGAGCTCGTATTATAGCCTCTGACCAATCTTTAAAATTTTTTTTTAAAAATATGACCATTACAAGGTAAAATAATCATGAACTAGGACTATGCAATATGTTTCTAATTATGAACATAACATGCACCACACAACTAAGAAGCAAATGAATAATATTTTTCTTCATGAAGAAGATAAACATGCATATTATATTTCTTTCCATCTAGTTTCTTTTTAGTGTGATTAATCCCTTATTTAGCAATATAATGATAATTAAAAACTCACTTAACAAAAAAATAATAAGATAATTAGCCTAATTAAAAAAATTAATCATAGAACAAGCTCAAGAGAATCAAGCATATTTACGTAATTACAAATGTGCCCTTACTTCCAACATTGAAAGTCACATGCACTAAAATTTTGATTCTCTGAGTACAATTAAGTGTTGGTCTATTGTTGTTCTTTTTATGAAACAAGCCCGAAAAAACTGGGAAGATGAATATTTGTGGTAAATATTTACATATATACCACTCAATTGTAAAAATGCAAAAAAATAAAAATAAAAATAAAAATATTAAATTAAATTTATTTTAAGACTATGTATTTACTTTATCTCTAACATATTATATGTACCTTCAAAATTTGATGTCTTCAAAATTTGAAAATTATATTATAACAAACAGTATATATTAACAACAACAACAACAAAACTTTATCTCACCAAGTGGGGCCGGATACATGAATCATTTTTCTCCATTGAATACTATTAAGTGACACATTTTCATTTAATTCTAATAGATTAAGATCTTTTTTTATATACTATGTCCAAGTCTTTTTAGGTATATCTCTACCTTTCTTAGCATAAGTCGAATCTAAAACATCTAATCTACTAACAAGATAATCAGATGACCGACGTTTAATGTGACCAAACCATCGAAGACGACTAACTCTAATCTTGTCCGCCACTGGAGCTGCACCCACCCTATCACAGATATATTCATTTCACATTTTGTCTCTAAGTGTTAAGCCACCCATCTATTTAAGCATTCTCATCTTAACAATACTTAACTTTGTTTTATGCTTCTCTTTTAAAGGGCAACATTATGCGCCATAGAGTATTGTGGGTCTCATCACTATCTTATAAAATTTTCCTCTAAGTCAAAGCGGTACTTTTCTATCACACAATAGGTTTGATGCATTTCTCCACTTCAACCAACCAACTTGAATTCTATCAATAACATCCTCATCTATATCACCATCACTTTGAACAATAGACCCGAGACATCTAAAAAGATCACACCTATTAATGATTTGATCACCCATAGTTACGACTCTGTCACTAGAGTTACTACCACTAAAATTACATTCAATGTATTAAGTCTTAGATCTACTTAAACGAAGGCCTTTAGCCGCCAATGTAGACCTTCATAATTCAAGTTTTTTTTATGAATTCCTTCTCTAGTCTTATTCATAAGAAGGATATCATCAATGAAAAGCATAACCTAGGTACATCCTCCTATTAATGTCCAGTAAGAGCATCAATAACTACAACAAAACGATAAGAACTTAAAGCCAATCTCTGATGTAATCCAACTGAAACAATAAAATACTTGGTCAATCCTATTTATGTTCGAACACAAGTAATAACTTTAGTATGCATATCCTTAATGTCTTGAATATACGTCATATCAACACCCTTTTTTTCTAAAACTCTTCAAATGACTTCTCTTGGGACCTTAACGTAAGTATTTTCTAAATCAATAAAAATTATATGTAGATCCTCCTTATTCTCTTTGTACTTCTCCATCAAACCTCTCAATAAATGTATAACTTCCATAGTAGACCTGCTTGGCATGAATCCAAAATGATTATGAAAAATCTATGTATCACGTCTTAACATATATTCAATTACCCTGTCCCATAATCTTAAAGTATGACACATCAACTTAAGGTCTCTATAATTTGTACACTCTTATGCATCCCATTTATTCATTAAAATGAGAACCAAAATACCCTTCCTCCACTCCTCAGACATCTTTTAGTTTTTAAAATAATATTAAAGAGTTTATTAAGCCAAAAAATCCCCAAATCTCCTAAATATTTCCACACTTCAATTGGGGTATCATCAAGTCCTATTGATTTTCCACTATTGGTTTTCTTTAAAGCCTCCTCAACTTCATTTTTAGTAATAGAATGGTTAAAATAAAACAATTTGTTATCATTAATGATGCTAAGATCACTAAAGTTGATCATATTTTCATAAACTTCATTGAAAAGTCTATAAAAATAGCTCACCCACCTAATTTGAATATATTTCTTTAAGAAAATCACTTTTTGATTTTCATCTTTGATACACTTTACTTGAATTAAAACTTCACTTTTCACTTCTCTTTGTTTGACTAATTTATACATATAGTTTTCACCCTCTTTAGTATTTAATCTATTATAAAGATCATTAAAGTAGTATTTTTAGCGTCACAAATTATTATCTTATACACCTTACGAGCCACATTATATTTTTCTCAGTTTTCTATGTTTTTACATTTAAACCAATTTTTTTAACATAACTTCTTACATTTTATCTTTTTTTTCTCATTATTATTCCACCACCAACTATTTTTATTTATAGAAAAAATTTTCTTTTGATTTTCCAAGTACATCTTTCGTCACTTATTTAATATTACTTATCATTTTATCACACATAGAATTTGTTTCTTCATGGACATCCCAAATCGTGATATCTTGAAGTTCACTCATAAAAAGAATTTTATTTTTTTGTCTTTTAGGTTCCTTCATCTAATTCTATGACAATATTTTCTTGTATTTTTAATCTTACAACTTTTCATCTTAAACTCCAGAATTAATAATTGATGTTAAGTACTTAAGTTTTCACTTAGAATAACATCACAATCTTTGCACCCTCTACGATCTCTTTTTCTCGTAAAAAAAATAATCAATTTATGTTTTATTTGATCTATTTTTATAGCTAATAATATGCTCTATCTCTTTTCTAAAATAAAATATTAGCAATAACAAAACAAAACACTAAAGCAAAATCTAATATGATTTTACATTCTTCGTCAGTCACTCCAAAACCGTACTAGCACCACGAATATTTTAAAAATCTTCCACTACTCTACCAACATGTCCATTTAAATCTCCTCTAATAAAATTTTTTTCTTCGGACAATATAAAATATAATAATCAGCAAAACCAAAATATTCATAATTTGAATGTTACAATCACTTTTAATTGCCTCGCACAAGAACAAAAGAATCCCATCAATTACCAAACCATGCAGCATCTTATGCTTTATGCGGTCACCACTACCAGATTAGAAAGAATCGCCATTAATAATATGAGGTTTTTACATATTTACCATCTGAAACATATATATTTACATATGAAACCACCTAAACTCTAATATTTACATGTTAACCACCTAGAACTTATACCTCTTTCAGATTTACCAGTATCCATTATCATTCCTCACTGCAGTCTTCCTACCCGGAGATCGAAATTTTGACTGGTTCACATGTAAATATTAGAGTTTTGGTGTTTGATACGTAAATATAAGAAAAATATTACAACAAGCTACGTTCGAATTGCAATAGTTAAGAATATCCCGCTGAGTTACAAGGATATTTCATCTACGTTATTTGTAAAAAAATGTGTTATTTGAGTATTATATGAGGTTATTCAATTATTTTGCGGTGTTATTGAAATATTCCCCTGCGTTACTTGATTTGGGGTGAAGTATTATTGGAATATTCCCCCGCGCTACTTGATTTAGGGTTGTGTTATTCAAATAACATAGTGAAAATTGAAATAATACGGGAAATATGCCGAATAACACAGCCCCAAATCAAGTAACTCGGGGAGAATATTCCAATAACACTGTAAAATAATCGAATAACATCATATAATACTCGAATAACACTTAATTTTTTATAAATAACACAGATGAAATATTCATGTAACACAACGAGATATTTCTAACTATTGCAATCCAAACGTAGCTCTACGTTCAAAGTCGTAATGTAATATTTTTCCGTAAATATATATGTTTTAGAGGGTAGGTATATAATTTATAATATTTAACAATATAACGCACGAGTCCTAAAAATAGAAACACATAATACTCGTGTTTAATTTTTAACCAAGTGATTGACAAGTTGTAAACATTAAGGGCTACATATGCAAATAAAGAAATGTAAATTGTTAATGTAAAATCCCAAAATAAAGAGGACAACATTGCAATTTATAGATCAAAATTCATGATAATCTCCACCCATATTTTTAATTTTTATTAAAGTTTCTATGCTTTGATCATGACACGCATAAGTGCATTAGCTCTATTTACAAAGAAAAAAAAATCGATTCGAATGTTGGCTTAAATCGAGATCAAATTGAAACACTGTGCCCCGGAGACACGGTCGAAGCTCACCCACCCAGTGTGCCACTTTCACGACATGCTCTGGTCCCGGGTTTTGGTCTTCAAACGTTAGAAGAAGTCGTGTCCGTCCACGTCCTACCACGTTAGGGGACTAAGCAGGGACAATACTAATCGGTCCGAGCTATAAACCAAAATGTTAAATTGAAAATCTTTTAACCGATTTCGAGCCATACATGCATCAATTGGAAGTGACTCGAGATTTGCTCGTAGTAGTTTTTTGTTTATAAAGATTTTGCATATAATGTTAATTTCGATCCGATTTTGAGCTAGATCACATCCAAATAGCTCGATTTGAGATAATCAGTTTCAATTTTGAGCCAGATCGAGCTGATTCCAAGCTTAAACGATCAATTTGAGCCAACTCGATTCAATTTCAAGCCGCTCAGCTCAAAATTGAATATAACGAGCCATGAGCCGATTTCGAGCCACTAATATATTCGAGCCGATTTCTAACAGACCCGAACTTGGGCTCCATATCGGGCCCTACTCTCAAGTCTCAACCATACACCTAAAATAATGTATGTTTCAAATCACAAATTCCACAAAAATTTTTTTACAAACTTGAAATATAATTTTCACAGCATAAATTAAAGCATCAAGAGTACATATAAATAATAATAATAATAATAAAAAAGACCTCATAATTATGAGTTATTACAAATATATCTTCTAAGACTTGGGGACAGTAGCATTGAGAATCTTCACATCCTGATATGGTTTGTCATTCCTATCAGTCTTCACCTTCTCTATTCCCTGCAGGTTTGCAAGAAGAACAAATATACTTCCAGTTACTTAATAAATAGAATAAAAATATGGGTGAAAATATCATGATTGAATTTAGGTTAGGATGAATAATCAATTAATTTTTGTATTGCACTAATCTCAAAGCAAATCCAACGGTTTCAAACCCATAACAACCGAAGTTTAATCATGATACCCTCATGTACATACATAGCAACCAAAACATTACTATTTATAAAATATAGCACCCAAGCGTTGCTTCTGAACTACCGAACCGATGTAGTTACGCGTGTCATGATCAAACCATTGAGAATTTGATAAAAATAAAGAATACGGGTTGGGGTTTTATCATGCATTTCAATATTTGAGCGAGAATTTGAAAATTGGATGAAAGAGAGTGCCGGGTTTGTAAATAGTAATGTTTCGAGTGGTATGCAGATGACGCTTTTTTCGAATTTTGCTCTGAGATTGGGCGCGATATAATAGTCGATTGATTAATCATGTATTGCACTCAACTTGCATAAATTTAGAATAGGATATTCTAATCCAACTTTAAGCAAGATGAATTTTGCAACTATTGAGTATGCCTTGAGAATAGTGCAATATAGAAGTTGATTAATTGGCCATACATTGCACTCATCTTAAAGCAAATTCAGGGACAAGAAAAAATATAGCAATAGTTTAAATAAGGATATCATCATACAAATTTGACCATGATGAATTTTCTGACAATTGAACATGCTTAGAGAAAAGTAGAGCTTCATTCATGGCACTAAAAAATTTGATATTTACAAATCAAGCACCCTCTTTCATTCATTTTTTAAATTCTCACTGAAATATCAAAATTCACGATAAAACCCTACCCATATTTTTCCTTTTTATCAAATTCTCAATGGTTTGATTGTGACATTTGCATGAGTGCTAGTTTGGTAAATAGCGATGTTTCAATTGTTATGTACATAATTACCCCTGCAAAAATTATTGAAAGAAGATTTATGTACATACCACTTAATTCATATGTATTTACATATTTAGCACGTAAAATTTAATTTTTATAAATGTTACCTTTCCTATACATGAAAATGTGTATCTCACATTTTAAAAGTTAAAAAATGAGGGTATGTTTGATGAGACATGAAAGACTTGGTTGGTATAGATATGTTAGAAGTTATTAGGAATTGATTTATTTTCTTTCTTGTTATTTTCTATTTTATGTATTTCCTATTTTATGTACTTACTTTTATCTCTAGATAGTTATTAGGAGATATAGGTCGTATTTTTTCCTTTTATCTCCGAGTAATTATTAAGAATTGACGTTACGTATTTCCTATTTTAGAATTCATATAAGTTTTATTTATCTTCCCCTTTCATATAAATAAAATATTCTGCTAAATTCTTAAAAGCTACATGGTATCAGAGCCTTGAAATAAGCCCTAGAGTCTTAGGCGGAGGAGATCTTTAACCGTCAGAAACTTCTTATTCCTTGCAATCAACAATCTTTCTTCTTGCAGGCCCTAGCCGTCAAAACTCCTCTCCCTCTAGGTCCTAGCTGTCGGAACTCCTTCCCGCAAGAATTAGCCACTAGAACTCTCTCCCCACAGGTCCCTAGCAGCCGAAACTCCTCACCCTGCAGGCCCTAGCTGCTGGAACTCCTTCCCGCAAAAACTAGTCTTCGGAAATCTCTCCCTGCAGGTCCCTAGCAGCCAGAACTTCTCCCACCGCAGCCCATTAGCCGCCGAAACCCCCAGCCGGAATTTCCCACCACAGCCCCTCCTACGATCCAAGTTCTCACTACAGTCTTTGACTGCACTCAATTGCTGCAAGGATTTCTTTCTTCCAAAATAAATCTTCCTCCTAGAGGCCTTGTCTCCAGTCAGAATTTCTTCTTGTCGGCATACTCACGTGAAAATTCCTTCTCTTCAATTCAAAAGCAGCCAGCAGTTTTTTTGTCTCCTATAAGAAAATCTTGTCCATGGCCTCTAGAGCCCAAGCACAAACCACCTCGATGGTGAAGACAAAGCAAACTGCTTGCAAGTCCACCAGCAGCAATGCCCCAAGTGAGCAACTAGCAACCATGGTGGTCAAGAAGTCGGCTCCTGCAACCGGTGGCATGAAGAAATCCCATTGTTTACGTCCCAGAACAGTTGCGCCGAGGAAGATCAGGACATACCAAAAGAGCATGGAGCTCCTCATCTGTAGCTTCCCTTCCTAAGTCTGGTCCACAAAATTGCGCAGGATTTCAAAACAAATCTCCAATTCCAGAGTTTCGTCGTTGTTGAGCTTTAGGAGGCTGCAAAGTCTTAACTTGTCGGTCTCTTTAAAGACACAAATCTTTGCGCCATCCATGTGAAGAGGATTCCTTTTATGTCGAAGGATATTCAGCTTAATCGTCGCATCCGTGTCCCTCCTTTCCAAACGCAGAGAATGGCTTCTTCCATGTCTCGGCGTCTGATTGGAACAATGGCCGATTCCTCCACCTCCAAGCTTCCATCCGACACTGTTCTTGATTCCACCGGAGGCTCGACATCTACCTCAATTCCTCTATAGACAACGGAGGAACTGAACACCACAAACTCCAATGGGAATCGACAAATAAAGGGGTTGACTGAACTGTTGTAGATTTCAAGGGCGTAGAGAGACCTTTAGCAGTAGAAAATTTGGTCCAAGACACGTCGAACTCTATTGAGAGTCGGGTGGAATAAGCTGTTTGGTTCTAGTCAGTTCTCTTCCAGCTTATCAACCTCTCATGTTCATCCAGAATAGTGATTCGAGGAGGATGATTTATTATTTTTTTTTCTTTCCCTTTCTTTTTTCTCAAAAAAATGGTATGATGACATCTTCCTTGATTCTCCTTTGCCGCCATAGTCTTTTTTTTTTCCTCCAACAAGCCATCCTTCGAAACTTTTTCCTGCAGCAGACCCTTCTTTTGAACCTTTTCCTACAGCAAGACGCTCCTCCCGAGCCTTTTCCTGCAGCAGACCCTCCTCCAGCACCTTTTCCTACAGCAGACCCTCCTCCAAAATCGTTTTCTGTAGAAGGCCTCCACTGAAGTCTTTTCCTGTAGTAGGCCCTCCTCTAGAACTTTTTCTTTGCAGGTTATGTCCTACAGCTTTCCCTATAGATTATCTACTTCCCTGCAATCTTCTCTGTAGCATTGCCTATAACAGCCTTCTGCCTACCTACAAAAACCACAGTCAAATACAACTGCAGACAAAGACAACCGCAACCAACTAGAAGTATCCCTAAATGCTATTAAGAATGAAGACTTCATGTTCTACCACACAACATATATTCCTCGCCCATTGTTTTATGATTTCAAATTCAAGTTGAACATCTATGTTTCAACTTGAGCATGAGTGTTAGAAGTTATTAGAAATTGATTTTTTTTTTCTAATTTTTCCTATTTTATGTCTTCCCTATTTTATGCATTTCCTTTACTCTAGGTAGTTATTAGGAAATTGATTAATTATAATCTTGGAGATATAGGTGTTATCTTTTTTCTTATTTTATGTCTTTTCTTTTATCTCCGGGTAGTTATTAGGAATTGATTAATTATAATCTTGGAGATATAAGTGTTATTATGTATTTCATATTTTAGGATTCATGTAAGTTGTATTTATACTGTCATTCATATCAATAAAGTATTCTGCTAAATTCTTATAACCTACAAGATGTTAAAAGTAAAATTAAAGTGATAGATATGTATATACATAGGAATTGGTTTAAATGTATGTAAATGGCCCATTAATTAATTAGCAATACATTGCACTCATATCAAAATAAAGCAACAAAATTTCTTCTTTCAATAAGCCGCAGAAAAAAAAAAAAACTAACCTGCACCACATCCATCCCTTTGACAACTCTACCAAACACAGAATGCTTATTATCCAGCCATGGAGTGGCCACAGTGGTGATAAAAAACTGGGATCCATTTGTATTAGGCCCAGCATTAGCCATTGAAAGAGTGAAAGGTCTGTCATGTCTTAAGCTGCATAAATGAAGAGAAAATATTTACCAAGTTAGGGTAAACAGCATTTTTAAGCATTCTCTTAAGCTGGTTAAACAAATAAAAAAAAATAAAGAAAGATTTATATATATACCACTCAATTCCTATGCATTTACATACTAACACCTAAACTTCAATCTTTACATACATGCCACCTTATATATGGTGAATTTCACTTTTTAAAAGTTTAAATAGTGATATTTTTGAAGTGATATGAAAACATTGGGTGGTATTAATGTAAAAAGTAAACTTTAGATTCTAGATATGTAAATACAAAGAAATTGAATGGTATGTACGTAAAATAAATGAAATAAATGTCCTTAATTAAAATTAGTGTCAAATACGAAGAGATCAATGGGTATTGTTGTGTTGTGGAGTCTAATTATTGCAACATATTAAACATGGATTGCACGCGGATCGCCCAAGGGGTTGGAATTGATATTGGAGTTAATCCAAATCACAATAGAAATGAAAATATTATTGCTGGAATTCAAATAGGTTAAAACGGCGACTCTTCAAAACAGGAAATAAATTATAACAACACAAATTGCTGTGTGTGTGTGTGGAATGTGGTTTTAAATGATGCAGTAGATAAAGAGGTACAAAGGTTGTCGGCGGTAGCAAAGTCTAGTACTGGGGGATACGGCAGCTGTTAGATAGTCTGGAGAGGTTTGCGGTAAATCTGGGAGGTGTTGGGAGGGAGCAATGCGACAAATTTGGAGGGAAGGGAAGAGTTGAAGCAAACCTAGAAGGTGTAGGGGAGATTTGTGCCAGGTTTGGTAGGAAAAAAAAACCAAAAAAGATGGGGTGCATCAAGATGATAACAAATAGGAAAAGGGAAGATAAACACCACCTAAGATGAGTTACAGCCGGAGCACCTTCTCGCCGTCAGATATAGCCTATAAGAGAAAATGGGAAGGTCGAAGGCGGTTCAAATAGAAATCTCAACAAAAATTAACTCTAAAATAGAAAATAACGAATATATAATACATAACTAGGAGGGGGAGGCCCCACCCTCAGATGACAACCCTAACCCCACAAAATAGGAGTCGGTCGGCCCTAGTAACTCCTTGGCTGAACCGGTTCCAAGTGGTCCAGCTGGTTCAACCCTCATAGAGCCCTGCTTCTGTTTGCCAAGATTTTGGGAGCTTCGACTTCATTAGTCAAAGCTTTTGTTTACACGTTGACGATGACAGAGTGGTTGGAACCTCTCGGGGCTAACAGACCTTTGACGGTGGCTCAAAGAGCACCTAGATCCCATTAGCGACTGTACTGCCTCCCAAAACACTAGGGAAGTTTTCTTCACTTGCGAGCACACCCCATATCGATCCAATCTTATGGGGGTCCCCTACTGAGCTGGATTGGGTTTATGTGTCCTGCATAAACAGTTGAATTCTCCCAAAGTAATCCATGGTCGGTTCAGCCTAATCTTAAGTGAGAGTAACTTGAACCTCCCCAAATAGTGGTGGCTATGGTGGTAAGGTATCAACCGCGATTTCCTGAAATACTCTCTGTTGTGATTGTCATGTGTCTTGAGTTGGTGTCTCAGTCCAATCATCCTTGATCATCACCGAAATTGGTTCCACCGATACTACTCTAATAGCAATGGCACGTGATATCAGGCTCCGTCCAAGGGAGAAGAATGATGTTCTTCCATCCTTGGTAAAAGAGTATGTGTTTTTGAATCCATCATGATGAGTAGTATAGTCAAATTGTCATAACTTCTCCAACATCAAGTGGCAGGCATCAATGGGTACCACATCACACCACACATAATTCTACAGCTGACTCTCAATTGAAAACCCCACTAGGCACCTCCAGTCAATGGTGACCATGTTCTCCTTCTTCAACCACATCAGAGAATATAGTTGGAAGTGCCTCTGAGTCATGAGACCCAACTTCTCCACCAGCTGTGTAGAAGCCACGTTCTTACTGCTCCCTCCATCAATGATGAGACTGTATACATTCCCGTTCTGAGTGCAAAGAGCATGAAATATGTTGCGGCAAAGACACTGCAGATCCATTGTATCCTCGGTCCGTAGAACCCATAGAACCCGTCGAACCACGAGCATCTCACCTTCATCTGGTTGTCTCCT